>VZTI01004088.1:1222877-1250901 GCA_013397865.1 Struthidea cinerea | reverse complement strand
TTTTTTTTTTTTTTGGTAAGAAGCCCACAGTGACAAACTCAGGTATCTAAACCCAAAGTTTCTTGGTTTGGGACATATGTGTCTGGGTGTCTTAACACTGGAATTTGAAAACCTTGTGGCAGTTCTGTGAACACTTAAAGCAAGGCTTAACATCCTGAAGTCTACATATAAAATCTTGGTTTACTTACATTGTATTAGCTTTCCCTCTCCCACTCTATTTCTACGGGATGAAAGACTTCATCCAAAACCAGAGAAACCAAAGAAGAAAGTGGTACTACATTGCCTTGGAAGTTAATGTTACAGTCAAAGAGCTTAACTGACTTGATTTTGGTTTTGCTCGAAATTGAGCTATGACTGAAGGTGCCTGGTTCAGTTATTCGAACACAACAAAAATTTAAGGAGTTCAGTTCTGAAAATCACACATATAATGCCTGGCTGCTCTCTAATCCAGATTCAGTTCATACACCCAGCCCCACAGTCAACTACAAAACATTACTTCACTGCAGGGAGTATTCACCATCAAATACTGCACTTCAGAATCTGAAATACTTTTGTTAGTTGTCTGGGTTTGATTATCTAGTTATAATTGTAGGATTCAATAGCACTAAGTAGGACATTATGGGTAAGTTCTCAGTTTAATAGCATCCATTATATTTCTCTGAGCTTGTATTTCTAAAAACTGACTGGGCTAGAACCATAGTCAATGAACCTTTTAAAAGCTGTAAGTATTCCACAAATTTTTGTACTATTTTACAGGTCAAGCTCAATTTATCTTAGCATCTTATCAGACACAGAAGTCGTGAGGAAGAACTATTTACTTAAAAGGCTTTCCATTAGTCACTTCCAAGATTTTTCAAACAAACTAACTACTGGAACATGCATCCCAGAACTCCATGCTTTTTGGTCACTGTGTTCTCATTACATGTTTATCTGCTAAAGACATACTTCATTTCAGCCTTTGGAAAGGAATCCCCAGCAGCTGAAAGAGCAAGTTGAAAAAGAGATAGTGTAGATGTAGGAGGTGAGAAACAGAGATGGAGATGGAAAGGGAAATGTAGTTCAAATACAGGACAATCTTTCTTATAAACATTATTTTTTACTCAATAGAAGCTTGTGATCTAACGCCAGCATCAGCTGATTTTCCCCTAAACACTAAAACAGTAAATGATAACAGCTGCTGCTATGTTGAGAACAACCATTCAACATATTTCTGAGAGTCTGTATTAGCACACCAGGCCAAGACCCAACCTCAAAGCGTAATTTTGGAAGCATTTTGTAAAAAAGACAAAAACTGGCAGTCAGCTGATAGCAAGTGAGGAACGATCCACTTCCAAATTTGTAATCAGCAAAAGATAGAAGGCACAAACTGCAGAGCTAGAGGAGTTCTTAAGATAAGTGACATTAAGTGTGTGCTATGCAAGTACATCAGGGTAGTGTGGCTAAGTAGTCCAAGATGCTGGATTAAGGCTCCAATCTCTTCTGGGACATGGGTTTGACTCCCATCGCTGCCAGAGATATTTTAATGGTTGGACTATATGATCTTAAAGGTCTTTTTCCAGCCTAAATAATTCTGTGATCCTATGATGCTAAGTCTTAACTTCTACCAGGGTAAATGTCATGAACTTGGTGATAAAACTGCATGAAATAACCTACAGAAACAGAACTATCAGAAAATGGCAGTATTAAATCAGCGTTCCGATAGCTAGACCATGGTGAGTTCCTCGAGGCCTAGGAAAGCTTAGTTATGTTTCAAAGCACTTCACCTAGTCTATACTTTGTGTAACTTCAGCTGTAAACAAACTTTTCTGTTTCTAAAAATTTTAATCTGTTTCTAAAAATTTTAGTCTGTTCCCAGTTGTCTGTTATCTTCACTTAAAAACTGCTTTGCCATATAGCATTCTAAAACACAATGAATCAGTGTGACAAGCAGAATAAGTCATCAAAGAAGCACTTTTTATGCAGAGTTAACTGCAGGGCATATGCATAAGAAATTCATAAACTCAGCAGTGCAACTTGAATATCAGATGAGTGCACGTACATAAGCCCAGTATCAGTATTAGATTTGTCTGACTACCTCCTTGTTACCAAGGGTCACTGCAGGCACTTCTCAGTGAAGAAAGAAAGGCAGCTGCAGTGTCTCTCCCTGCTTTGCTCCCACCTTCACCATATCATGCGACTAATCAGGTGATTTGTTCTCTTCTGGTTGCCAGTCTTCACAATTAATTATCAATATGTAGGAGATTGGGAGAAAAAGAGCTAAGTATTCTCTTCCAAAATACATACTGTCACATATTCTTGCAAGTTTTAAATGAGTTTCAATTAAGTTGAGTTCTGAGAGGTCTGAAACTCAAAAATAAGACCATCTTGTGCACACTGACAGGTTTTAGTACAGCCACCTGCATAGGAGCTTTCTATAATTCACAAAGACAAGAGAGGTGTGGGCTGTAGAGAGAAAGCATTGCATTTACACAATGGTTAACTAACCTGTTACACACCACTTTGTAAAAATACAGCAGGCCAAACAGACTCAGTGAGGAGAACCTTGAGAACATCACTGTGTAATAGTTTTATATCTGGATCTCTTTCTCCAGAATCATCTTGGCATTTTAAGTACAACCTTTGTCCCTCCACTCACCACCCTCCCAACCCAAATGATACACAGAGGAAAAAAAATTGAGAAAAGAAGTAAAAGTGATCAAAAAATCTCCACCCTAGGAACAACTGAGCAACATAACTCTTAAATATAGAAACAGATAGAAGTCTCTGGGAAGAGAGGTATGGAAAGGATGATTAGGGATCACATGGTTATTGCATCTTTCAGTGCAAGAAGAGAAAACCTTCAAATGAGTAACTTTCAGAACACTGCTTCATGTGACATTATAAAGTTGTGGAACTCAGCCAGAGCAGACTGTGACTGCCAAAAGCTTACAGACATTTAAGAGAAGACAAGAGATGCTCACATAAGCCTCTAAGTCATGAAATATGCAGGGATAAACTACTACACAAATGTCTGGCCATCATACTTTTCCACAAGCATAGGCCTTTGACCACTGAGTTTTGAGATGTTCCTTTGATAAGATAAAGCCTTCTACTCCCCCAACAATGGCTACTTTAAAGTAACCAGTGTCACAAAAAGGGAAAGATCGGGAAGCTTGGCTCTACTTCATACTGCACAATATGTTTTTCTTACCCAGATCTGAGCCATTTATTCCTATTTTCTATCCAACACTTCACAGACCAGCATTCTCCATAAACTCTGGTTCCAAAACCAGGCTGAAAGAAGGCTACCTCAATATGATTTCCCCAAATTGGAGCCATACAGATTTCAAGAGTGGACTGTTAGGAAGATAAGGCACTTGCTGGAAGGACACAGCCAGGAAGTTGTGGTCAATGGTTCTATATCCAGGTGGAGGCTGGTGACAAGTGACGTCCCTCAGTGCTCTGTCTTGGGACTGATGTCAAGAGTGAGATACAGGAGCTCTTTAGCAGCAGTCAGAAACCATCAATCTTAATATGCAATCTCAGAAGACTACAATTATCCAGTTACGGTAGGCAAACATTTTTACAATGTCATAATATTAGTAAATTTTCATTTGGGACTACATTACTAATCAGCAGAAATGACAACATTATGTGATCATCTAGGATGAACGTTATCTAGGAAATAAATACTCTTCATCAGCAAAATATTTCTAGGGACTTATAGCATATAAGTCTTTATATACTTTAAGTATATACTTAAAAGCATATACTTTTTCAGGGAAACTTGCAATTTCTTCCCTGGAAAGAAGAAATTTCACACAGGAAGAAGATTGAATGGTTTGTGAACATGGACTAACTGCTGTTGAGAACATTTTGGTACTATCAGGCTCACCAGTGACAAGGAGGAATCAGCCACGTAACAAAAAACTCGCATCTCCCCCACCAGGTGATAGATGTAAGTATGACAAAACCCCACCTAAACAAAGAAGGGAAGCTTTTTTCTTAAATACAATGTAGAATTAAGGACTTTCTACCGTAGGATTTTGTAGAGGGCTAAAAACCGCTACAGCAAGTGTAGTTCAATAGGGAACTCGATGTGTTAAGAGACAGTCACATGACTGCAAATGCATTTCAGAGAATGAGCAAGAACACCAACTGGTGCAGCATTACAAATTGTTTCTCAGGTTACAATGCATACACCTTACTTCAATGTGAATATGCACTCACAGCCTATTTTTAAAAAGCACAGAAGAAGATATTTGATCAGCCTTTCCAGTAACATTTAGAGTATATGTTACAATTTTAAAATATTATTGCCTGTCAGTAAGAGGACAAAAGTCACAGCAATACCAAATCCATACCTCCTGCGTAAGAAAAGAAGACTCTATGAATACTTCACATAAACTTCATTTCCTGTTAACTTTCTAATCTCGAAATACAGAACCTACTGATTTGATTATTCAGTCATGCTTGTATTCATAAGTATTTGCAGATTTTCATCATATCCCAGGATTTGTCCTTGAACTATGAACTTACAAATGCTGAAGGCAAGAAAAGAACTCCAAGTTCATAGGAACGGATCATCAGTTGGCTGCCATTTTTCTCCAGAGCTCCCCAAGCTGCTTTAGATAGATTGGCACTGTGAAGAGACAAAGCATATTAGTGAGGCACAATCTTCAGGACAGAAAATGTTTAAATAACATAGCTGTAACAATGCCCTTCCAGCAGGAGAACTTAAATTCAATCAGAATAGCCTTCTCACAAAAAGTGACTTGGGTGTTACTCCTTATTGCTATTTTTACAGCACAGTGGGAGCAACAGAGACAATATGTAGAAAGGCATTCATACAACACATGTGGATAATTAAACAAGCCTATTTCTGTCATACAGATGTACAAGACAAATTCAGCCTTTTGAATCTTCTCTGCACATTTCAGAAAGGAATTTGGTACTGGTAAATAGCTTCAATTTGATGACTTAAGAAGATTAAAGGCTAGCTCAATTATGACTAGTTACAATACATTTAGTACAGAGTGGGTTTGCATCTTACATTTTAGTACAGTGTTAAACATTATCTTTTGCTCTTGGCATTTTGTTCTTTGATCTATTTATGAAAATAAGTATTTATCAAAGAGGTATTTTTGTTTCAATTTGCTATTCAGCACCATGCTGTAGTTAATCTTTCATCAGTATCTGCTACAAAGTAGATGAATTTGGGAGTCAAAAAATATATGCAATTATGCTGTCAACACCTACAGCACAATACAAAACTTACACATTATGTTTTAACTGATGGACATAGCAGATGCTGTTTGGTAACAGCAAATGGTAGTACAGAAGAAACATGAGAAGAAAATAAAGCAACCATGAATTTCTGTATTAGGTGGAATGAGCATCACATTTAAATGACTTAAAACACTTTAAAAGCACGTTAATCACTACCACTATTGCAGGCAACAGTATCAATGAGTGATGAAATTTAAAGAGACCAAGTATAAAGAGAAAAAAAAATTAAAGTAACTGAGCATTTAAGAGTAAGGACATGAAAACCATAATCTATAGAATATACGTTGCATAAAAATCAGTTTTGGCAAAACTGAAACATATCTGTATTTTTCATTCACAACAAGACATTCTCCCTTCAAGTCAAGAAATCTCTTGCTTCCTCTTTTGGCTTCTTTAACAACTAAACAACAGAAATATAAAGCTTATACTTCAAGGCAGACTGCTAAACAACTCAATCTGACAAAAGATGAGATTCCAAATTCTAGGTATCTGTATGTTTTGTAACAGTAGGGCAGCCCAAAGATAACTTCGGCTTAACCCATACCTATTTTGTAGAAACCAGCACGTTCATACCATACCACAGCATGTCTTAAAGAAACTTAACCCAGGATTTAAAAATATTTATCACTTTAGTTGGTGTTGAACCCCAAAACTGGCAGTCACAACTCAGACAAGATTTTAGTGTGATTACCAATAATTCCTGACAAAACCATTTCAATCTGCAGCCTCAAATGGGGCAATGCAATGGAGAAACATTAAATATGGACAAAAATTTGTATCACTAATTGAAGTATTATGAGAGTTACGTCAGTAACTCACCTGTTACTGCAGCTGACAAAAACCCCACTATATAAAGTTCTTAAGTGAGAGCTGTATTGGTTAGATGTTTACCTTGTTACTAAGAACCATGCAATCTTCTGGAAGTCAGGAGAGAGTCTCATGTATGTCTTAATGTGAGGTATAGCATGAGTTCGACCTGCGACTTCTGCTGACCATTTGCTAGAAAAACAAAAGGAATTATTTTCATATATGGTTTTATTCTGAGGTCTAAGGAATGCTCTTCATACTACGCTGCCATAATTTCAGTAACGCTACTTACGCTTGTCACACTCAATACTTATTTCTCCTAGAGAAGATCTTAAAATACCACATTTAACTGAACTGTTAATCCCGAATTTCAATTCTACTAGTAGTCAGAAGAGCAGGGGTTTTTTTTCCCCACAACCAATCCAGAGAGATGCTCTCCTAACAAGTTTTTTCCATTCCTCCATTCCAGATAGCACTCAAGAAAATAAATCTAAACTTCTGGCCAATATATCTTCTTTGAAGACTATTAATGGTTATGACTTCAAGCAACTGAATTTGGCACCAAACTAAACCTCACAGAATTCCCCAAGTTTATAACAATTTATTATACATGACACAGAGGCAGGGAGCAACTGGTAGATTGTTGCTGCTACTCTTCCTCTTCCCCTTTCTGTGCCCCTAAGCCACTGAGAAATTTGAGGGCTCAAGAGAATAGAGGTCATTTTATGTGTATATAAAAAAACTAGTTTAAAATAACAAGCCATTGCTGGATTAATTCAGCATCAATGTTACAGAACTAAACTGTAAACAAGCAGTAAATATATGGACATAACTGAAGGTATGCAGTCATGGCATTAAAAAGCACTTCTTGTTCAAATACTTTATCTACTATGAAAGCTGATCAAATGTTTTGAAAGCAGCAACTAACAAAAATTATTAAGCATTGCAAATCTGTCCTCATCAATACTTGAAGAAAAAACCAGCAATAATACCAGAGGGAAAACTCTGCAAATTACACCGTTTACACAGTAGCTAATCTAACATAGCAGTCTAGTAATCATTTGCTACAATCAGAAAAGTAAAATCAATATTAAGTTTAGTCACATTATTCTTTCGAGAAATTACAGTTCAGAGCTGCATTATAGGTTAAATACACTCAACTGGCATAAGAGAGAAAAACAGCCCACAGACATTATAAAAATTACATGCCTGGGGCAGACATCCTGCCTCTTCACGGAGAGGCTACAGGACACCATGTTTCAACTCCATTAATCTCTCCCTACTTGCAAAAAGGAGTTATTCCTTCTCCTTTACTGTAAGCATAAAAGGTTTGCAGGTTTTTTTTTTCCTTTCAACTCTAGTAGAATCCCTAGTTTCCTTCTGTTTCATACTATTTTCCAGTATGAAGAGGAATTTTCTAAATTCCTCTAATCCCTCCACTGCCCAAAGATTTGCATTATAGCGAGTCTTGTATTTATAGCTATTGAAACCTGCTGTTTTCTGTGTCCCAGGTTCCACGGGTAAGAAGCTGCTGTCTGGCTCCTGCCCTATGGTAAGAGTCTGCATGCAGGCTCTCCGCAAGGGCTACTGCCCTGCATTATTGCAGGATAAGGACCTGCATCTGGGTAATTACTACAGAGCAATTATGCAGGGCCACTGCCATCTGCAGCCAATTTAACAGATGAATTTGAAACAGCCCTTTTGCTGCCAGAGCAGGACGCTGTATGCCCAATGAGACAGGTACATGGGCATTTTCTCATTGAAAAGGAATAAAACAATGAATTATATCATTATTAAGTAACATTCTGTGTACTAAGTAAGAGACTAACTGAAAAAAGGTTACGTCTTTTTTCTAGTAAGATTCTCATGAGGTATATGACTACAGAAACTGAATTAAGACTGCACAAGTACTCCCAGATTTATGATTTTCTTGCTTTTTGAATCATGACTGAACAATCTTGAAAGCTTCAAGCTGATTGCAGCTTTCTTCCTTTGCTGAACATGCTCAGAGGTCACAGTTTAAAGGCAGGAGACAAAGTCTCACATGCTTTCTGCCTGAGTTCCATTCCTCAGACATTGACCAGGCTCACAAAAGCAATCACCTTCACTCCAGAATGGAGATGCTCTCTGCAACTATTCTATTTCAGTCCCCTGAATATATACCCAACTGAACACAATCTTACTTAGTAAATATTCTTACCAGAGCAACTTCCGCCTAGCAGAGTTAAAAGTTTCTGATGAAAGGAATGGGAAATTGTGGTCTTGTAAGAGGTTACAAGTTTTATAAATTTTTTTTCATCTTTGCAAAACAACTTTTCCCATTGTTCTCCAAACACATCTAAGTTTTTAAAGATTCAGCCTGAGGGAGACATCTGGCATGGAATGTGTCACACTGTTAGAATTTGGCACAACTAGTAGTACATGGAAATAGAAGTTCTTAATAGAAAATGTCAGGCATCTTTAACAAAAGATATTGCCATAAGGGACTGAGAATTTTTGCAGCTGGACTGCTGCACTTAGAAGAAAAAAACAAAGCAACCACCAAAAAAAGCCTTCCTAATCCTGTTGTGGCTCAGCTGAAATCCTATTAATAAAGAGGCACAAGTAGGGAAAGTGAAATACAACTCTAAGTTAAAAAAAAAAAGAGTAACATTATTCCAGTTCAGAGAAGGAAACCTTAAGTAAAAGTTTACAGAAACCTAAATCCAGTAGCAACATTATCCCACATAATTTTTAGAGGTAAACAGCATGTTTTCTACTGTTAGGCATAAGACCCAGCAGATAAGGAAAGAGTTTAAGAATATCATACTTGTAACCACTTCAACTTATTTGCTGTTAACACTCAAACATTACAGCACTGTAACTTTAAACATACAGTCTGAAAAAAACCCCAAAAAATTGGGTTCTACTTACTGAAAATAGGAATGCAACCACAGCTGTTTCTGTGCTGTCTGTATACTGTACGGAAGTGAGCCACCAGCTTAAGGAAAGAAATAGAACACGTACATTTATTTTTTGAAAGACATTCTAAAAGCAGCAGGCATCTTGAGGAATAAGCTATGTGTCCTACCTTCATGAGTTACTTTCAGGAAACTGTTAAATGCTCCAGTAGTATAAAATGGTACATACTTGCTGGGTTTTTTTCCATTCTTATAATTTAGATAAAGTTCCTAAACACTACACAGCATATTTACACTAGGAAAAAGAGGAACTATACAGGGAGAATTAAGGGTCATTTTTTTATAGGATACTACTTGATATCAACAGATTGGAATCATTACCCGTACAAACTATAAAGAGGAAATAAAACAAGCAGGTTTCAGGAGTAAGAACAAACCTACCAAACCCCAAACAATGTTATTTTAAAAAGCAAGTACTTCTACGATGAAACGATATTTGTATTGATTTGGCCTTTGGCTAATGCACCTTGTGATTTCTTGAAATGGATTTAACAAAGAAGAATCAGCCAGGCATACTGAATTATATTCGTGTTGTGCAGTAAAAGCATGATGCAAAGCCTACTGTATTCAACATGTCCTAGAAGACACCATAAGAACCCATTACAAAAGCTTTACTGCTCTCAGGAATGCACTAACTGCTGTTCATTTGCACAAACACAGAGTTGCATAATTCACCAAGTTATTTCACACTATGAAAGAAATTAAAGTAAGAAGTCACTGTAGATAACCAGAAGTATTTAAAGACACGCTAACTTAATTCTGGGAACCACAGATACCTATAAATTCTCTGGCTGCAATTTCTACATATGTCCAAACACTAATCAGAGGAAAGACAAAGACTGCTGAAAACATTCATGCTAGCTCCATGTTCAAAATCCACCACCGTTAGAATTCAAAAACTACTTTCCTGCATAGGAGCATATAGGTATCCAGCTTGGAACAGGAACATTTTTAATGATTCAGCAAAGCCAAAGAATCACTGAATCACTGAAGTTTCCTGAAAGCACCCTCTGGAGATCGTCTAGAATACCTTCATGCTCAAAGCAAGGCTGAACAGAGCACACAGTACAACACTGTTCAGTACAGTGTCCTGTCAGGTTTTGAGTATGTTCAAAAACAGAGACTCTACAGTCTCTATGATCAACCTATTCCATTTAAACATCAGAAAACAATTTTGCTATAAGAATAAATTGAGATACAGGAGATTCCCATGTACATCCAATGCCTTTTGTTCTTTCCCTGGTCACGATGCAAAGCATCTGCCTCTACTTTGCCTCTTCCTATAATTTACATTTATACACACGGGTAAGATTTCCCAGGAAAGCATTCTCCAAGTTCCAAGAATTATCCAGCTCTCTCAGCCTCTCCTTGTATGACAGATGGTCCAATCCCTTATTCATCTTTGTGGCTTTTTGCAGTACTTGGTTCAGTTTGTCCATATCTGTATTATACTGCGAAGTCAACAATGGACACAGCACTCCAGAAGCGGTCTTACCAGTGCTAAATAGAGAGGATAGGTCACTTCCTGGCAATGTACTTCCTAACACAGCCCAGGATTAAGCTGGCCTACTTGCTACAAGAGTGCATTGCTGGTTCATCTTCATCTTAGTGACCATCAGCACTCCCTGGTCTTTTTCTGCTAAGCTGTTCACCTCTGGTTAGCCCCCAGCGTGCGCTCATGCCTGGGGATGCTCCTGCCCCAGCACAGTACTTCGCACTGCCCTCTGTTGCACTGCACGAGGTTGCTGTCTGCCCATTTCTCCAGCCTGCACAGTCCCTCTGACCGGCTGCACAATCGCCCAATACATCAACCACTTCTCCCCAGTCTGCATTATTTGGAAACTCCCTACTCTGCCCCACCACCAGGTCGCTGATGAAGACAATAATGCACGACCCCAGCACCAGTGTGTGGCACATGCCACCACTAGTGGCTGACCTCCTGCAGGCCTTTGTGCCGATGCTCACAGCCTCTGAGACCTGGCAGCTCAGTCAGTTTCCAATCTGCCCCACTTTCCACTTATCCAGCCTGTACTTTATTACATCATTGTAATGATGTTAGAGAAGAGAGAGTTGAAAGACAAAGTCAAGCTAAACGACATCTAGGGGCACTCCTCATGCATCAAGCCACTTATCATAGAAGGACATCAGGATAATGAGGCATAATTTCTCCTTTAAAAATCTATGCTGACTACTACGAGTCACCTTCTTTGTCCGTCACATGTTTGAAAATGGTTTCCAGGATTCCTTGTTCCATCACCTTCCCAGGGATCAAAGTGAGGCTGGCAGGCCTATAGGTCCCCAGATCGTCCTTCTTACCCTTCCTAAAGATAGGAAAGAATTCTCTTCTTTCAGTCCTCCTGAATCTCTTCCAATTGCCTTGACCTTTTGAAGACTTGCTTTTGAGCGACAGAAGCTTCCTTGTATCAGAATACTACAGTACCAGTTTCTGTTTCAGGCTGGCTGGGGCTATGCTTTTACAAATATAGTGACTTCATGAAAATAAACATGTGAATACTGAACAGAACAGTTGTATATTACAATATTAAAAAAAGACCAATAAAACCATTGTATCTGATGTGCAGAATGACACTGCAATCAAAACAGGAGAACTTGACACATTCAAACCCGAAACTTCTGCCAAAGTGAAATGATGACTGGAGTAAGAGCAGTGCGCAAGAGCTGTTGTTTTCCTATACAGTGACATATGAATATGGCTAGGACAGACAAATGTTACATACCAATGCCCACAAAGCCCTTTCTATTCAATTACAATAGGACAGCTGGAGTCAGAGCTCCGGCAAAAGTAATAGGATTCTACTGGCATCCATTCTATCACATTCTCAGAAAGATGAGAACTTCATGTGAAATGAACATCAACCACTAAAGCGATTTTGCAGGACATTACGACCACAAAAAGTAAATAAATGGGAATTCATCTGCTTACCAGGATAGCCTTCTAGACTTTGCCTCACATTGTTCACAGTAGGATAAACCTTCATAGAGGTAGAACAAAAAGTAACTTTAGTAACACTGCTCTAAATAGACAAGCTGTCAATTTTCAAACAAACACCTTAAAGAAAACTTGAGAAAAAATAAGTATTAAAAGCTTAATTTTTCAAAATTAATAAAATTACACTGCAGCTTACAACTACATTTGTGCCAGCAACAAAGAAAGTATACTATTTTACCACTCTTACAGAGCTAACCAAAATTAGCTAGCAAGTCTCAAGTAAAACTTCCAAGTAGCCAAAGCTAGTTCTTAACCTTATTTTATGAGATTTTGGTCTCGCACCTCAAATATGAGATATGAGTATGGAGGGGCAAGTAGCACATGGTAAAGGCATAGTTTGATCATCATTGTTCCCTGATTTAACAAGCTCCTGCCACAAACTTTTCTGGTCCTCCCCTTAATTGTGCTAATAACCAAAGGTATTAATGACTAAGGATTCAGTTACATCTTAGTAGGAAAAATGCCTGCATCTACAAAACCCGATGGAAGACAAGCTATAGAATGAGAAGATAAATTTTGATGAGATGATACCTAATCTAGTGTCATGAAGATGGAAATTATGGTACATTTTTATAGCAAATCATACACAACTAAGTGTCATTAAGTGGCATATATATGAGATCATGATGAAAACTCCATTGCTGTCTTCCAAAAGTTAAAAGCAAACCAATGACTAAGATTTCCAATAAAAAATGAGTAAGTGTTAAATGAAGGTCACTACCATCTAAAAGACATACCAAATGAATTGGGACATCACATTTACGGAAAGTTGTCACACTGCTGCCTGCAGCCACCAGGCTCTCCTGGAACTCAGAGCACAGCCATTTGGACCCATCAGCTCCCATTGAACCGATGCTCGAGAACTGTCCAACAAGAGGCCAGGATTCCTGTGCTGGTATTGACAAAGCATGCTCCTTCAAAAGCTAGTGAGGGGAATTAAAATACTGTTAGACTTCAACAGGCAAGGAATACCTTAATTAGTTTGATATCATTTTTGATATAATAAATCCTCTATAATTCACTTCTGATAATAAAAGATCAACATTCATACTAGATATCTAACTTTGCAATTAAAAAAAAAAAAAAAATCAGGCTTTCCAAAAAACATCAAGTTTTATCCAAAAGCACCAAAGCCAACCATTGAGTAATGGGTGAAAAGAATGTTAGCAGCTCTAAAAACATGAAACATTAACTTCAGAAGTCACAATAAATTAAACAACTAAATATTTTTTATATTTGGTGGTTTTTGGCCATAAAATCCCTCTTGTATCCTAAAGCCATGAAACCCAGCTACAATAGAAGCCTACAGTAAGAGGCGAAAAAAGAACAATTGAAGAGGAAACTTAAATGATCCTTTTAGAGGAATTCTTCAGCTGTGAATGGAATTTAAAGCCACATTAAAAACAGATGGATATAGACAGATATTAAATTGTATGTAGTTGCCACCTTTACCCCACTCTTGAGCAAACACACAATCTAATGGCTTCAGTAATCAATATAGCATCATCAGGTCTATCTGCATTGTCACTAAAAACCTTTTAAAATCACAGAAATATCTGCCACAAGACCATCTTTCTCCCTTAGAGGCTCTTTCTGATTTATTTTTTCTTCATTCTGTGTCTAACTAGGCAAAAAACATCAGACAATATGTACCAGAAAGGACAAGCTCTTAATGAGCAAAGGGATAAGAGTACCTAATGTTGAAAAGCAATGTGATACATAAATATTCTATATGTCACAGAAGTTTGCCACAGACAGCATTAGAACTCCATGTAAAATTCATTACAGCATTTGAAATAATGCCACTTCAGCAGGAGGTAAAGGTCAAAAATTCTCCAATTATGAGAAGCATTTAATAGATGACATGAAATACCTCAGCAAATTCTGGAAAAACAAAACAAAACAAAACAACAAAACCAACCAAAAAACCAAACCCAAACAAGAAGGGTCCCTAAAAACTTAATATATGCAATCTTGAAGATTTACCATTATGGCTTACCTAAATAAATGTAAGACCTCTAAAGGCAATGGAGTTCAACCATCAACATAACACTTCATATTCACCCCTAAACCATGTCCCTAAGTCCCACATCTACACATCCCTTAAGTATCTTCAAGGAAGGTGACTCTACCACTTCCCTGGGCAGCCTGCTCCAATGCTTGACAGACTTTGAAGGAATTTTTCTCAATATCCAAACTATACCTCCCCCAGCACAACTTGAGGCCATTTCCTCTTGTCCTATCACCTGTTACTTGGGAGAAGAGACCAATCCCCACTCAGCTACAACTTCCTTTCAAGTAGCTGTAGAGAGCAGTAAGGTCTTCCTGAGCCTTTTTTTCTCCAGGCTGAACAGCTCCAACTCCCTGAGCTGCTCCTCATCAGAACCATGCTCCAGATCCTTCCCCAGCTCTGCTGCCCTTCTGGACACAACACTCAAGGTGTGGCCTCACCAGTGCTGAGTACAGGGGGAAAATCACTGCCCTCATCCTGCTGGCTACACTACTGCTGACACAGAATGCCAGGATGCCATTGGCCTTCTTGGCTACACACTGGCTCGTGTCCAGCTGTTGTCAACCAGCACCTCCAGGTCCTTTTCCACTGGGCAGCTTTCCAGCCACTCTGCCCTGTCAGAGATTGAAATATTATAGTTTATGACTTAAACATTTTCTTGAAGGACTTTTAAAACTGTATTACAAAAGCTGCAGAGAAGACTACTGCACCCTGAATGGGGCCCTGACTGAGGCCTTACACCGCTGGCTGATGAAGGTAAGATAAAGTAACAACTCAGGGCTGGGGACATTCACAAAGCACAGGCTTAACACCTCCAAAGTGGAGACAACAGCCCCAATACTATCAACTTCCAGGCTGGCACAGACCCTCCACCAAAGGGTGGGGGAAGGAGAGGCTTTGGGTATCTTGGAAAAGCCTCTGGTCAGAGGCACAGTGACTGCCCATCTTCCACTGTGCAGAGGAGCCCAGCTGAGGGGCCCTCACCCAGGGAGGGGAAAGCTTATCCACAGCAGAGGGGGTGACACGGCTCATCAAAGGGGCCCCCCTCAAAGGGGTTCCCAGATCCTGCACCAGAGATGATGCAACAGACCCTCAGTGTTGCAAGGGACAGTGTGTCAAGCTAGCCCCTGGCAAGGGAGACACATGGGCGTTCCCACCTGCCCAAAGCGTACATTAATGCACGGCATTCTGTACTCTTTGGCGTGGGGCAGTGTGGCGTGTGGCGGCGTGGCCACGGCGGCGATGGGAGACCCTCACCAGCAGAAGACCAGATGGAGGGGAGCAACGAGACGCTGTTGACGGTGATACGCTTCCACCTAACCCCATCACCTCTCCCTGTCCCCCCACGCACACTTCTTTTTTCCATTTCTTTCTTTTCTCTTTCCTTCTCTTTGCCTCTTTTACTACTAAATAAAATACATCAATTTTTTGGCATCAACATCTAACATCATTTGGTTTTAATCTCATTTCTGGGAATATTTTGAACCTTCTAAGTTCTTTCTGGTTTATGCACAGAGACTTAGCTTTCTTTGCTTTTCTGAGGTTAAACCGGATCATAACACGCCCCAGCCTGTAGTGCTGCATGGGTTTGCTGTGACTCAAGTGCAGCACCTGGCACACGGTCTTGTTGAACTTCATACAACTGGTCTCCACTCACTGATCCAGCCTGTCCAGATCCCTCTGTAGAGCCTTCCAACCCCCCAGCAGATGATCGACACTCCCCCCTAGCTTGGTGGGCTCAATAAGGAGCCCTGGAGAACACCACTTGTGACTGTCTGCCAGCAGGATGTAACTCCATTCACCACCACTCTCTGAGATCAGCCATCCAGCTGATTTTCTACCCACCAGTGAGTGCACCCATCCAGGCCAGGAGCAGCCAGGCGAATTCTGTATCAAACAGTGTCCAAGGTTTTACTAAAGTTCAGGTAGACAACATCCACAGCCTCTCCCTCACGCACTAGGCTGTCACAGAAGGAGACCACGTTAGCCAAACAGGACCTGCCTTTCATACTCATGCTGACTGGGCCTAATGACCTGTACATTTGAGATGATCTGGTTCATAACCTTCCCTGGCACCAAGGTCAGACTTACAGGCATGTAGCTCCCTGGATCTTCCTTCCAACCCTTCTCATAAATGGGTGCCAGATTTGCCAGCCTCCAGTCAACTGGGACCTCCCCAGTTAGCCAGAACTGCTGATAAATGACTGAAAGTGGCTCAGTGAGCACTTTTGCCAGTTCCCTCAGTGGATCCCATTTGGTCCCATGGACTTGTGCACACTTCAGTGTTGCAGCAGGTCGTTGCCCAGTTCCCCTTGGGTTATGGGGGTTTCATTCTGCTCCGTGTCCCCGTCTTCCAGCCTGGGGAGCTGGATACATGGAGTACAGGTCCTACTATTAAAGACAGAGGCAAAGAAGGTATCAAGCACCTCAGCCTTTGCCTCATGCTTTGTCACTATGTCTCCCCCTGCAACCAATAAATGATGGAGAGTCTCATTAGTCTCCTTTTGTTGCAAATGTACTTGTAAAAACATTTTTTTATTGTCTTTTTCATCAGTAGACAGACTAAGTTCTAAGTTGCAAGCTTATATATGTTATTGATAACTTTACCTGTAACAATGTATTAAAAGACTGATGACAGCTGGAAAAATCGGAAGGAACTGAAGAATGCTCTCCAAAATTCTATTTACATTTTAAAGGATATTAACATAAACGTTACAGTTTTGGTACCTTTCTGAGCCTAAGATGACCCCACTTTTCTTTATCACTGCCTTGGTATCGTCCAGGGGTAGAACCAAGCAGATACACTCTATAAAAAGAAAAAAACAACAGAATTTTGTAGATCTGGAGTGCTTTGGTTTGTAAGTAGCAAGGTATTTAAGTAAAACTTAGCAGCAAGATTGAACATGCAAGTGCAACCACAAATATTTAATCTCTCTCATGGGATTTACAATACAAAGGAAAGTAGATGTTCAGCTGTATAATTTATTTTCAGCATCCTATATGGCTGTCATGCACCACCAGGCTGTTCCACAGCAGAAACAAGAACTACATCTTTTTCAGTGTACAAAAACGCAGAAGATAGATGATGTTAGCAATACACACAAATAGCTCGTATGGCACATAACTGGGCACGTAATTTTGAGTAAAGCCAATCTATTGCTACATCCAAATCAGCCGATTCAGGTATGAGTTTTCATTTGGGCACCTAATAGTTCAGATGCAAAGTACAGCTTTTTCAACTATCTTCCTAATAATGGGTATAGTAACCTATTTGACTTTGCCCTGAAAACAGGGAAGACACCTGCCCAAAGTCACACAACAAACAGAAGCTTCAAGAAGCTGTTCCCTACTGCATGCATCTCATGGCTAACTTTGTACACGATTGAACATCCCCTACAGTACATCAAATGGCAAGGAACTAGTCCTTATGCTAACAAGTGACTCTTTACTAGCCCATGCATAAACTCCTATCAGCTAGGGCTCAACTTATCTGTTTAAGCTCATGCTGATTATCAATGCAATCAGAGCAGCAGCTCAGGCTGTTAGCTCACCTGATTATAAAGCACATACCTTTTTTACCCTCTCCAATCTTTTAGGACTCCACGTAAAGATAAAAGCACTTTTTTATGTATAAACTAGACAACATTTCAGTCTCTATTTTCCACCACAGTATATGACCATTTTCAGCTTTTCAACAATTTTTGGTCAGATTATAAAACAGAAATCAAACTGTCAGGGAGACTTACACTTTCTGAAGTAAATGCTCATATTTAAGTGGAACTACTTATTAGAAGTAAATTAAGCATCCTGAATTATTTTTAAGTAATATCAGCAATATGATATTAGAGAAGACTATTCCAAGACCAGTTAGACACAACACTGCCTACCAAAACCAATCCATGCCTGTTATAGGCAAAATTCTATGGATATGTGGATTAAACTTTGCCTTACAAATACAGGAAACTATTCTGAATAAAATCCCCATTCCAGTAGCCTTTGTTTATATGATCACTCTTACATGACAAACCCAATACAACACAGTTTTTTCTACTGGTAATTTTACTGGAGTAAACACTTGAGCCAGACTGGCTCAAATGAAACCAAGTCCTTATTACTTTACAGCTACCTTCTGAAAAGTTACTGCCGGTGCACCTTTCTTTCTTCTTTTAAAATGCATGCTCATAGAACTAGAAGTTCGTCAATTTGACAATCTACATAAGATAAATTTTTTAAAACTGTAAAAAGTTAGTCATGTTTGAACATTTATGTCTGAAACAAGATTAGCTGACAAAACAAGCACAAGGTCTAACAGATCCTAACACAGATATTTAATTTTTAGAAAAAATTAAAAACAACCCACATGTGCAAGTTACAAAAATCACAAGACTATATATACCTTGTCTCTGATAAATCATGTTCTTGAATCAGATTTATCCATTCCTTGAGTGCAGGAGAACTGTAAGCTGTCAAGTAACTTATTAAGTCAGATTTAAAATTAGTTGCAGATTCACCAGCAGAACCAGATGCTCCCTTAGGTAGCCTTGGATATAAAGGGCTTAGCCATATTCTTAAAAGAAGAAAAAGAAAAAAATCAGCCATATAAACAAGGACACCACACATTAATAACACATGAGTTTAGTACATGAGTAGAGCACATCTGAAGGTCATTGTGATACTAACTAGATGTCACTACATCTACAGAATCAGCTCATACTTGAAATCATAAAACTAACACTTTCAAATAAGAATACATTCTCATCATTTACCCACACATACATTTACAGCTTTCACCACTGCTAAACTGGTCAGGCTCAGACTTACCAACCACCAGTCGTTTCATCAACATTTTCTATAGGAATAGAACACTGCAATGTGTTCTGCTAAACTACTGCTTTATGCAACTGCATAGAAAACAACCAATTAACGCATCTGAAAGGTTTATGTAGTTTGAAGAGTAGCCCACGATGATATGTTGCCTCTCAAGAACCTCTGTCAGAGTAAAATGGATGGGCACTATGCAGGGAAAACATTAAGCATTTCCTTCCAGTCACACATTATTGTAGCCATGGGAACCAAAGATTCTGCATTATCAACTTTACAATGTGTTGATACTATCCTTTGAAATTCAGAACCACCATATTGTGATACTGCATAACACTACAGTATGCAAAAGCTAAAAAAGAAAAATATTTCTCATGTTTGACAAGTAGGGGAACTTGTTAAGTATCCCAATAGGTATTTTCATGCCTTCTTAGCTTTCTGAAAAGCTAACTGCCATAAGATACTAAAGCCACTCATAAGATTTAAAGGCAAAAAAAATCAGTGACTATTTCTGCCACTCAAAGAGCTTGTCTCAGACAAGCAAAGTCTCAAAATTCTGCCATATTTAATGGCAGCAAAATGGATGTCAAAGTGACAGTAACTTCTGAAAAGCAACTTTCCATTAGTTTGAAGAAATTTTATACCCTGATTTATTGTGGTCATCTAACTACAAAATTGCTCCCATAAAAATAGCCGAAACACTGAAGAGGTTGAGGACCTTTATATTAACATGCCACTTAATCCTGTTTTTTGTGCTCCCAACAAAACTACGTCCCAAGCTGGTCATTAAGTTTAAAAACTTCTTCCAAGAAAATAAAACAGGAAAAAAATTCCTTCCCAGGAAAGGACACTGGGCAAATACTAGGTCATCTACTGTATTACGGAACCAACAGCACCCAACATTTATCAGACTACATTCTAGATACAGTCACAACAAAACCAGATCATTTGCACATCGACATTATTCTTGCAGTATTAAGATAATTTTTAAATAGCTGCTTCAGATCTATATAAATGGCACTTTATAACTAAGAAGTTTTTTCATAAAGAGACAGCACAGCATAATAAAATTTTGTATCAGTCAGACTGATTTTAAGCCATCAGCCAACTGGCAACACAGTTTTGTTTACAGGAGAAAGCAAGTGGAGTTCAGACTTAGCTACCAGCATTCTAAGTCCATTTTTTTTTTTAAATTTTTTAAATAGCTCTATCTTAGGAGCGTAAGGCTTGCAACACTAGATTACCTGGCCTATTATCCCATCTCCAGCAGTAGCAAACACCCAAGGAAAGTATTAAACATACACCTGCTAGAGATTGTTGCTTACCCCTGAGTTTTCTGGTGCCAATCTTCAGCAATAAGATTGGATGTATGTATCACAACTCGAAGACCTTCTTCATATAACAACAACATCATTTTCCTTTAAAAAAAGATATATAACTCTTCATCTATTTCAAGTACAATGAGAGTAGGAGACAAATCAGCAATTTATTAAAAAAGCCCCAAGGTATTTATTTTCAAAAATCTGTTCTGCATCATGCAAGCACTTATACTTCAATTCATGTGCATGCCAAGCTCACATGGCAGTCATTAGACTATCCCCACTTATTTTATTCCAGAGTACAGCTTAACATCTCATGCAACTAATTACCCACAGCAAAATGAATGCTTGCAGAACACTTCCTATACTTGCACAGTTCTTCAGATAAACTTATCTCTTTGCAGATAGTTAGAAAAAGCATTAAGGAACACTGAAAGACCTTTACTTATAGCTGAATTTATTAAAACCTAGTTACTTCCCCTTAAACTGACTTTCACTTTAAAAGAAGGTATGTATGTAGCTAACCACTGAGATGGCAAAAAAGCTATTTATTCATAACTCTTAACTCCAGCTACAGCACAAAGGAATTTTAAAACTAGTAACTGAGATAAACATATATATCTGTATTTTTTGTAACAAAACTGCTCAAATTTTCGTATCCAAGTTTTCATTAGCTGTGTAAAGACAGCATATCCATGTGATCCCAAAGGATGAGATCTAAAACCCAAACTGAACCCAAAAGATTTTTGCTAAAACATAAGATAAAATATGTTATCTGTAGCTTTCTATCTACACAATTCACTTTGTGACACTTCTGTAATATCCAATTCAATCCAATTTTTTCTTTGAGAAGACCCCCAAATTCACTAATTTCCAGATCCTCCACAGAAACTGAAAAACATGACCAGTAAATCAGTGTTGTGTCTACCCTGCCTATGACTGATCAAGTCTGCATTACAGTTTTGGTATTATGGCATGAGTTAAGAGCCAGTATCTGCAGTCCACCTGTCTTAGACCAGTTCAACTTCAACTGTTTAACTTGCACAGCGCATATCTACTCAATAGCTAATTTGTCTCATTAAACTAGAACAATCCCGTCATCTCTAAATATAAGATGTTCATGGAAACTTTAAGACTCAGCAATTTCTATGAAACCCAGCTTTGCTGCAGACCTTTCTGCTTCATAGTGTTACTTACGTATGGTGAGTTCCAAATGCAATATCCAGTTTAGCCTACAAAATTCAAAAGTTGATCATTAAAAATTGCTATTGCGCATTGCTTCTTAATTTTGTTTCATTTCACTGCTCTCTAGTGGACAGATCACAAAAATACATTCTCTTCCTTCTCAATACTTCTAATGCACTCTCCACTTTCTGCAAGCTAGACTTCAAATGGTAATGCAGTTCTTGCTGGAACTGTTCCAGAATTTGTATCTCTTACTAGCAGCATTTTCAGAAATAGTCAGCAGAAAATAACTCAAGGCTCCTGCTAGACACCAAGCTGAAGAGAAGCCAGCAATGTGCCCTTGCACATAAGATGACTAACAGGGTCCAGGCCCGCATTAGAAGGAATGCTGCCAGCAGGTCAAGGGAGGCGAACCTTCCCCACTGTTGAACACCAGTGAGGCCACATCTGCAGTACTGGGTCCACCAATTCAACAGGAAACTCAGTATTACCAGACTGCTTCAGAGAGAACAAAATTTCTAAGATCATTCTCCTCCTAACGAAGAGCACAAAGTCCCCATGATCATTAATATATTTCATCTGGCAAAATCTTGATACACTGGCAAGCTGCCACAGCCACATCCCTCCCCCAGGATGAAGCCAATGACTTCACGATTTAGGGACAGCAAAACAAGGAACGTAACATCAGAGATAAAATGACACACGCCAGGAAGTGTGCTCACAGCAATTTTAACAGTATACTGAGATTATTTGTATCAGCGTTTTCTTGTGTAAAATATATTTGGAAAATAATAGTTCTTTGATGAGATTTAAGATAGTAGTGACATGAGGAGTAAGTTCTGTGCTTTACACAAAAATAATGCTTCCTTTTCAGCCACTGTAAGAACTTGAGTGTAACACGTTAGTGGAGAAGGTGAGCAGCTCTTCCATGCGCCCTGTGACATTTTCGTGGGCAGCCGTTCTGTACAAACTTTTGTGGGTGAAGCCTGCCATAATCACATCCAACCAGGATCATAGTTACCATGTTCCTATGGCCCTGGCACAGATAATCCTCAAAGAATAACAAAAAACTTCCCACATAAGGTGTTTCTTTTCATCAGTACCAAGACTTCGAGTGTGACAGATGGCTTAACTTCAACCAAAGGATGATACAAATGTTAATTACCTGACAAAAGCTAATATTCTCATAAGGCCGTGCTTGTGCCATTAGTTCAGCTTTGGATTCCCTCTTCTCACCATGAACTATCAGCAATGGCTTCTTCCTTAAACAAAAGGAGATTACCACTAAAACATCAAGTGAATCAGCAACCAGTCTAAACCATTCCTTCACGTAGCTATGACATCTGGCCCCTGTATCTGATAACCCAGCAGAAAGATGGCACTGAAATCAATATGCCTTATTAACTAACTCAAAATAGCAGTAACTACAATAGAACTGCTAAAGAAAAGACACTGGAAAATTTTAACAGAAAAAATATGGAAAACAGGAAGTGTGTAGTAAAGCAGACACCAAAATAGAAACTCCTAATACAAGATCATGAAAGAAACTTGTCCCTATGGCTGGAAACAGACAAATGTAATCTCTCAAAAGCACAGATATACACAGTGTGGATCTAAGACAATTTAGTAATTACTATCTTACAGAGAAGATAGGAAGATTGATAGGGAAAAGGAGACGGCTATTCTGGCAGTAATTTGGTGGTCACTTCCTAGAACTAAAGTTCTGGTCCTGCCAACCAGATCTAATCCACAGGGAGGTGTGTTGCCTCCCCGGGGTCCAGGTAAGAGACACCACCAAGAAAATTTCCACCTGGCTCAGCCCACTGATTATTACGGGTTTTTCAAGTGAGTACCAACCAAGTCCCAACAAGACTGCAGACAAGCAAGAGGGGTGTCAGGGTGCTGGGACAACTGCTCAAGACATCTGGAGCACAAGCTGTGTTCTCTCCTGCCAGTTACAGGGAATGATGGAAAAAGACTGGGATAACTGCAACAAGTACAAGCAGCTAAAGACATAACCACAAGACAGGACTACGGGGCATCCCTTTGCACCCTCACTGGGATATTGGCACATTCAAATACTTCTATAAAGCACCTGTACACCACAGAACAGGGAACAAACAGGAGGAACTGGAGATCTGTGTGCAGTCACAGGGCTTTGATCTCATTGTGATTACAGAGACATGGTGGGATAGCTCACACAAGTGGAATATTGTCATGAAGGGCTACATGCTGTTTAGGAAAGACAGGAAGGTGCAGTAGTGGAGTTACCCTCTACAGGAGGCAACACTTGGAACACATCAATCAAGACACTGAGAGTTAGGGTAAAAGAGCAGATGAGCAAGGGTGACACTTGTGGGTGTTTGCTGCAGGCCATCTGATCAGGAGGACTAAGTGGATGAGGCCTTCTACAGGCAGCAGTACAAGCAGCCTCAGAGCCACAGGTCCTGGCTCTTGCAGGGGAGTAACTACCCTGACATGTGCTGGAGCAGCAACACAGCAAAGCATGAACTGTCCAGGAAGCTCCTCAAGTGCATTGGTAACAGCTTTCTGACATATGTAGTGGAGGATCCCACAAGGAATGGCGTGCTGCTCAACCCAAAGGGGTCCCTTCCAGCCTTATCCACTCTGTGATTCTGTGAACTCTGGTTCTACTGCACTTCCAGTAAAATGAAAAAAAAGAAAAGAAAAAAAAAAAAAAAAAAAAAAAAAAAAGCAGCACATTATATGCTCACTTCATCTGCAGGAGTTTGCAATTATCAGAAAGGAATTTCAAGCAAACAAGAACTGCTTTTATGACAATACCCACCAACTTACTATATCCTATCCATGAAATCATCCTGATCCTTTTCATACAGTTTTCTTGTGCCCTTCCTACATCCTCTCTCTTGCACTATCTGGCTCTTGACTCAGTAAACTGTATGGCAAAAAGCTTCTCGCTCCATCTTTACAGGTCATCTACTGCCCTGTCATTGTGGCCCACAATGGGACTACCTCAGTGTTAACTAATAAAAATCAGAAACCAGCTATCCTGAACTCTGACCATTTAATAGTCTTGAAAAGAGTCAAGAAATCAGAGAACTACAACTGTGGAATAAGAGTAGAAAGAAAACTAAGAGTCTATGCATATCCAATTAGTAACAATCATCTGCAACTGCAAACAAGTGTTTATCATTCACTTTTAACAGGATCGTGTATGAACGGAAGTGATCTGGAAATTGCATCATTTCACCTTTGTAAAATAAACATACCTGAATTCCTGCGGGTACTGTCTTACAAGCCATCCCACATCAATACAGTAGTTAAACTTGTATATAAGAAAAAGAAAACACTCATTAAAAGGCAAAAAAATTTGCTAGATCAATCAACTACAGCAAAAAAGCTTCCTATGTAAAGTCATCCCACATTACTGCTTACATCATATACAGCATATTCTAAAAACAAGTGTATTTTTGACTTTCACATCCTTTCTTTCTCTTAACAATTCAAGAATGAATTTAGGTTTCTTAAAAGTGTGCATTAGTGCTCATAAAATTTACCATCCAAGAAAAAAAAAGAATCACATGCACATAATGTAAAAGCTTAGGTTCAAGGATCATCTCTTTGCCATGTGTTTATACCACAAATGATAGCAAAAGCTTCCAGGCAATAACAAAAATATAATTCCTAAATTGCAAGGTGGTTTTTCTTAAAAAAACCATAACTTATATAAACATAAATGCACACTTTTCAGTTGCACATTCCTCAAAACCAGGAGAAAGTAGTCTTATAATTGCCTGAATTCTACAGCAGAATGTAGGATGATTTTTGTATTTCAATAAATTGTTCAACACTGGAAAACATTTAGAATTCACTTTGTATTTTAACAAGGTTCCCTGCCAGTATCAGCTATGTGGCACAAGCACGGATTATCAAGTTTAAGGTTAATAAAGTCAAACAAGCAAGTGAAATCAGTTTGGCAAACAGGAAACTCACCTGGGCAGAAGATATGAGAGTTCCAAAAAGAGGAGACAAAATATCTATTAAAAATATTAAAGCATAAATAAATAAAAAAAATTCCAAGTAAACATCTTGCATCTCAAACAGGTTGATAGCCACCACAGTACAAGGGCCAGATTGTTCATAGACTTGGTGTTACAGAGGAATTCACAACTTTACTGTTCCAGGTATTCAAGTCACTGACTCTCCTGTGAATCACTTAGGGTCACATGCTTATAAAAAGTATTAACCCTCTCAAAGCAAAAAACAAGTTTCAACAGCTGATCAGGAAAAAGTCCAACATCATTTTGAGAAAGGGAAATTAAACTACTCTCTCCCCTATCGAGTGGGCTTGAAGAACTGTGGCAGGGTAGCAGCAATAAGGGCACAGTTAATGTTTATCTGTTGCAGACTGATTGTAGGATATGTGTATCCATAGTTCACTCATAGTGACACAGGAAACTAAGACAACTGGGAATTTATAATCTCAAGAACTGAAGCACAGCACCAACTTGAAAACATACCAGACAAGTAACTTCTAGGATGCGCGAAGTATTTAATACCTTAGCTCTACAGAAATCTGGTTTAGCAGGTTAAACAAACAAAAAATACTGCCTGTCCAGCAGCTCAACTAATCACCTAGCAGGACTTCCAAGAGAGGACAGGCCAAAAGTCACAAATGCACAAAGCATATAAAAACATACTGCAGTAAAGCAGCTGAAGTCTCTGACACCAGCTGTGCTCACAAGCATGAGGTCGAGGAAAAGTTACAACTTAATTGTGCAGCTCTTGAGTAATTTCTTCTCCCTCAAAGAACTACAATTTTTTCTGCCCTATTTTATTGTATTTCTATACACAACTCTCTTATTAATACTTGTTTCTGATTCTGTCTTGTGATGTGTAAGATTTTATTTCTAACTACAGGGAAGTTTACAGCTGCACAAAGCTCTTCCCCCTTACATCAAACGACAACTACAGAGCATTCCTGAAGCATCAGTATTGCACACCGAAGACTTCACTCCATCTTGACTGATGGGCAGCTCTCTCCCAGCTGAATTTAAACGGACCCATGAATCCCAGACACAGGACTTTAAAAGTACTGCATCAAGTAACAGTGAACTACTAGATGCAAACCACTCAGCAGCATGAAGGCAAGTGCAAACAACTACTCAGGCAGTTATGCACCCAAGAAAAGCACCCCTTTAAAGGCCACAAAAACAAGCAGTTTTCCCCAGATTAGCTCACAGAGAAAGCAGCAATAAGAAGGACCATGACTTACCTTGGCTAAATACACATTAGATTTCTGCAGCCTAACTCAAGTTACAACAAAATATCAGCAAATAATGCTTTATACACTATACTTCTAAAAGAGAAAGGTCCAGATAACAGAACCAATTTCTACAAACCTGTATATTTAGAATATGAAAGCTCAGCAACACTAAGAAATACATGCATCTAAAAATACCCACAAACTAAAACAAAAAAAAATCATTCTCTTGCTTTCTCCCAAAAGCCCACTTCTGTAGAGGCCACTTCTTCACCTTTTATGTGCAGGGCTCCAGAATTATAGCTCTGTTCGATTCCACTGACTTTAGTGAGAAAAAACCTGAAAGGATTCCCTCCATTCACCAAATCCCAGATATCTTGGGCTTCACTGGATGGTTCATTATACTCCTCTTCTTTCAGATTCTCTGAGAGTTTGTCGTCTTTGCAAAGATTCAAAGGATGCTCTTTCGGTGCATCGTATTTTTCTTCTTTCACTGTTTCTCTGTGGGTATGTTTTTGCTCATCTTCAGGCTCTTCATCACTACTAGAAAGACACCAACCTGAGCCTTCTTGGGTTAGTCTCTGTTTTACCGCTGGAGGCGTTTCTGTAGAAAGACTTTTATCAGTGAGCTTCAGGGGAGAAGCTTTTCTCTTGTGAGCAGCTTTCCTAGCTTCAGAGCACGGGTACTGTGGTCCACTTGTTGTACCACACGCAGCATCCGATACTGAAGATGTACATGGTTTTTCACTATCAGAATTTTCCTCGGCGCTTTCATCACTGCTAGATACTGTCCATTTACCGTGTGCGCCCTCCTGAAGCATGTTCCTAGGGATGAAAAAACAAACCACCAAACAAAAATGGTACGTGTTTGCTATGCTCAAGTCCGTCTCCCTTCCTAGCTCCCACTTCTTGTTTACTAAGGAACTGTGCTTTGGTATTTGGCAGAATCTCGAGGAGGAAAATTTCATAGTGTACAAGGCTCGTCTGTGCCCGGGAAACAAAGAAACACGTGCAGTAGGGGCAACCATCAAATGGGAAGCAGCTAATGTGAAAGGCTGCACATGGAAAACGGGCTAAGATACGGGCACCGAGGGGAAAGCGTTCCAAAAATCAGAGATGTGATTTGCGCGATACAGGTATTTCCCTACGGCTGAGCGATCCAGCGCGCTCTGCCGAGAGGATTCAAGAGCAAGGGGCCGAGCCGGGGCGGCACTTCCGGGCAGCCTCGGCGGGAACGCTCCGGGACCGCGGCCTCCCTCCGTTACCCCCATGTCCCTCCGCCACGCCTCCCCCTAAACCGCGGCGGCAGAACCCGGCCACCGCCGCCCCCACCGCCGCCGAGGGCCGTACGGCCGCGGCTCTCGCCGCCGCCCCACGGAGACGGCATCACCCACGGCC
>VZTI01004088.1:1136566-1222707 GCA_013397865.1 Struthidea cinerea | reverse complement strand
CCCCGCGCGGCCCCGCCCCTCCCCGAGCCGGTGGCGCGCGGCCGCCGGGAGGCGGTCCGGCGGCTCCGGGGCTGCAGCGGCAGAGGAGGCACGTCTCAGTGAGCCGAGCTTTTCTAACGAGCCTTTATTTGACCTTAATATTAGTCATGGGCGCCTGCGGTATTTGCATAATGGCTCGTTCGGTGCGGTGTTAATTACTGTGTCTGAAGTGTCCCGCTAATGAGAGAACTGCGTGAGGAGTTCGGGAAGGAGTGGGAGGAAAGCAGGTGTAAAATTAATTAAAGGAGGAGCGCGGCCCGCATCAAAGTGCACTTTGGCTTCTGCAGTGAACTGAGCGCTCGGTTCTCGTTACTCTTAATTTATTGTAAGCTTATGGCTGCAGTTAACAAATTCTGAAAGTGCCAGCACGCAATAAAATCGACAGGCTACTCTTGGAAAAGCATTACTGAAAATTTAGCTGGTTTGTGTAATTTTCTTAGTGTTTGTCCGCAGAGTTGTGTATGATGCTTTTTCCTGAAATGCTCTGTGGATATACCCTTCACTACTTTAAGATACAATGCTGTGTTATCAACCCTTGCTGAAGGTCTTCTGTGGGAAAAGCTCTTAGAAACGTTGGATGGTTTTGTATATTATGTGCATCGTTTCTTCTCTAAGTATATGCTCTGGAAACACTTACTTCTTTTCTAGAAGTACTTCAGAAAATTTGGTGGTTTCTGACGGCACTGGCATTGCACTCTCTCCTCGTAGTTCCTGTCCATGTAGTGACTTAACTGAAAATTTAAGCTACCTGGTGTTTTGCAAGAAAATATTTACAGTCTTGTAGAAGCAAATTTAATGTGATTTGTTTTCTAGAAGTCTGTACTGTGTATTCTAAATTTGCAAAAAGCTTCTTCATCATAAGCACATAAAATGTAGAAGTATGAAAAATTTTATTTTAACCTAAAAATCTGGAACTGAGTGGACTCGGCCCATTTTCAATTTTGCTGGAAGAGAGTAGATGAATAGAGTTTATTCAATAAGTGCCTATTTTATTTTTCTTGTAACAGTTAAGCAAAGTAAAAAATCCTGGGTTAGGTTTATAGGTTTTTAATGCATATCACTTTCTTTCTGTAGGTTTTTGAAGCGTGCAGTGAGGACAGCAAAGGCTATTTAAGCAGAGGAGTCTACACTTGATCTAGTAATGTTTTTTTGCTAGAAACTCTCAAAGGCATGTACTTTTTCATTTATGTTCTGAGGATCCAGCTTATAGATGTCTCACTATTGAGAACACTGTATTGACTGGGCTACACTAATTGGAGTGGATTGCTGTAGGTGTGGTAAACAGAAATACCTACAGATCCTAAAAGTAATTTTCTAATCTGCAGGTACTTATTTAAAAAAAAAACAAAAACAAAATCCTGCCTTTTCTGCTGAAGACTGTGATGAGCAAAAGGATGTATTGTATTTCATATGTGTACAAGACATATGAAGTACATGACTTACTGAGCTTGTTACTGGTTTTTATTAGTGGTACGTTCAATTTCTTTATTTCAGTGGTTTCAGTAAATGTGAAACTGCTGCATGTCCCAATAATAAACATGTATTATCAAAAATATTTCTGGTTTTAGTTTCAGGTAATAATTGGACATTTTTAGCCATGACTTCTCAAATGTAAATCTACAGCTTCACAAAAATCTTAAGAAAGATTAATTGAGAGAAAGAATGTGTTCCCATACTCACAGGAAAATGCAGAGTAAATTGTATAGCTTGATATAGTTTTGGAAGTCATAATTTTACTCAAGTAAGTACAAGTGAGTTAAAAAAGAGTATGAAGAACACAAAAGACTGCAGAATAAACACAGTGTGTCTGTGAGTCTTTCTCATGGCGTGTCAATAAATGAGACCAATCTGCTATAAAGTATATTATATATATAAAGTATAGAAGTGATGAATCATATTTCTTCTCCAGCTTGAGCAATCTTCTTCCCCAAGGACCACTTGGGGCTAATTGCTATTATTTTTTTCATTAAGTACGTATTTTACAAAAATTGTCTTGACAAGGTCATAAACAAAATTATGTCTATGATAATTTAGAGTAAAGCGCACAAAAATATTTTAGTAAACTATGAAAGTAGTAATTTATGATACATTTTCGCTGTGGGTAAACATTTTCTCAATGAACTATGGCTAGATGTAAAAATGCTTAATGAGTCTTAACTGCTGAATTATGAAATCTGAAAATGCTCAGCTTCTTCCTTATCTGTCTTCTCCTAGCTATTTTTACCGTATAAAAATTAAGTGTTCTGTCAAATTCCCTGGATGTTTCTTCCAGCAGGAGCACTCAAAACATGCTTAAGGCATTTAAACAAGAGCAGGTTCTGTGCGTGAGTCACTGATGGCATCTCCTTGGAAAGAGAATAGAAGTTGAGGACTTCTGGGAAGACAGGCAATGCAAGTTTAGTTATTTCTTCCTGAAAAGGTGCCAAGTCACACCTGCTGTGGCTTTAGGCAGTACCGTGACCACCTGTTAGACCATTTTGTCTGTGCAGCTGCACAAAAATTAATTAAGAAACCTTTGTTGTAGGGCTGATTCTGTCATCTAGTGGTTTTGCTAGCTCCTTAAGTGGGCCCAATTCCAGCAACTGTTGCCCTTTAGCCAATTGCTGCTCATTGTGAAGATCCCTAAAAGGTCCCTGGGGAGGCAGATACTTTTTTTGGTGGCTTTTTCTAGCGTGCATTAGGTAAGCTTTGTGGCACAGCCACATGTCTTGCTTTTGCTGATGACTAGGTCCTGTGTATGTTCCTTTCAACATGTGTGTGGTTTTTAATCTAGTTCTGAGAAACACAACTTTCTCTGTGCACCAGAAAAGAACCAAATGCAGATGTTGCAATTCTAAGAGTTGATTGTTAGGATCCAGTTCTTGAGCATGTTATTGTGTATATTCATTGAAAATTCTCAAAATCCTAGGCTATAGGAACAGCCCTTGTATTTTTTTGGAAACTACTAAGAGCAGTCCTGGCAAGGAGAGTCTTTTCAATTGCTTTTGCAAGACACGGGGAATAGCATGCACGCATTACTTCCTAAGGTGAAACTGTTTCTTCACCTGCACTGCATACTAACACAGTTTTTTCAGTAGAAATGGCAATTGCTTAGCATCATCAACTGCAATCAAGCAACCAAATTTTTAGTAAATTGTTGCTGCATTTTTTTTGGTCATGTTTGCATTTATTCTCTGAATTAAGAGTAATACTAACTTTACCCACTAGATGTCATGAATGAACATTTCATTGGAAAAGGTGAACCCTGAGAATTTGAATCACATTCCTAGGCCACCTGATTTTTCAAAATAATTTGTTATAACAATGCTATATTATTTGTAAAATATTATTTTAGTGTGGTTATTCATAGAAATTTTGAACTTTCCTAAATGTTAATGTTTAAAATTAAGCCTTCTGAGGCAAATAACTGGAAAAAATGAAAACAGAGATTAACCTCATTGTTGAACTGATACTGTATGTATATCTGCATATAAATACTGTCATTTCTGGGAACTAGCAACGTTGTAGGAATCATGTCTATGTGACTTTTTTTTTTCTCTGACAATTTGGTTCAGTGATCCTCTTTTCCCCAAAATTATTTGAAGTGATCTAAAATGCCCTTATATTTCAGCAACCGTTCAGCTAACTAGCTGCTAGCATTTAATGTTTCAAATGAAAAGGGGACTGCAGGAATTGTAGTCATAAAACTATGTTATTTCCCCAGCTGAAGTTTTCTTCCTGGTACTGTTACATTTAGATCTAACTAAAAGCACTCTCTGCACTGTTCCTGGGAGGCCAGGCCCCCAATGTCCAGCGTTTTCCTTGAACCAACGCTGTACCTTCACAGGAGAAAAACAGTAGGTTGGCAGCTGCTGCTGAACAAGATGCCAACAGCAGGACACCCTCACATCCAGAGTAGAGGAGGGCAATCTGAGCTCAAGGCTTCTTCCAGCTGCTCTCTTGGCACATCTTATCAAAGCTTTCTAAACAGGACTCTCTAGTCTGTTTATACACCTGACATGGTCATGGGGAAAGTGCTGCATGCCAGGTGGAACATACAGCCTTAGCTTAACTTCTCGCACCATGTTTGGCTTGTCCCTTCTCCAGAATGGAATAAGCTTAGGTTGCTCTGGCATCTGCTTACATGTGGTCTCCTTTCAGGTGGTTGTCTCAGTGCTGCAGTTTTGTGCAGGCTTGTACTCTGATAACACAAATGTAAGAATTTAGACTCATAAGCATTCGGTCATATCAAAAAACTATATAAATAGTTTGATATAAATATAGCTCAAAGTGGACCTTTCTGCTTTACTTGGTTGTATATTCCCTCTCTGTTCCTTATATTGTTCCAAGATGTTTTGCAGGGATTTCTTGGTCACCTCCTAAATCGGTTCTGAAAAAAATTTTTTTTAAACTGTTTTCATCATGTAATTTAGCTTATTGCTTTTGTATTACTAATGAATCTTGGTAACACACTAATATTAGTGAGTCTTGGAAATTTGCTAATCAACATGTAAGTGTCACTCCAGTGTTCCTGTCTGATAAAGTTGTGAGATAAGAACCTGTTGAAAGACACTAAAGGAAATATATAGTACATAAAATAAGATGGGTTTCAGAAAAGCTGTAGAAGCATAAATGATGCAAATATTTTTTTCATTTCCTCATTTTTTTATTCTCTTTTTATTGAAGTTTTTATTTTAGACAGATTTACCAGATTAATTTTGATCCAGCTAGTCTTCAGTAAATATGGTTTCCAATCTGAATATTAAAACAGAATTTTCTTTCATTGTTTAGAGAAAATAACAGATGTGGGTGCTGATGCTCCAGAAGTTAATTTGAATATTACAGTTTCTTCGTGTATAAAGAACTCAAATTTGTATAAAGTTAAGCCTATTTGTTTAAACATACTGATTTTGAGATTTGGATATTGATTAGGACTCTATTAGGACTACATATATACATGGTTTTTTTGGATAAAAAGGTGGTTTTATTTTAATTAGAATAAAATATTTTCTTACTTAAATGCCATAGATGTTACTGTTGTATAAAATGTACTAATCACAAAGCTGGTGAAGGGTCTGGAGAGTCAGTCATATGAGGAACATCTGAGGGAACTGGGGTTGTTTAGCCTGGAGAAGAGGAAGCTCACGAAAGACCTTATCACTCTCTGCAATTACCTGAAAGGAGGTTGCAGCCAGGTGAGGGTCAGTCTCTTCTCCCAACAATGAGCAAGAGTCCAAGAGGAAATGACCTCAATGTGCACCAGAGGGGGTATGGATTGCATATTAGGAAAAATTCCTCCACTGAAAGGTCTGTCAAGCATTGGCACAGGCTGCCTAGGGAAGTGGTGATGATTCTGGAGGTATTCAACATACATGTAGATGTGGTACTTAGGGCCATGGATTAGTGGTGAACATGGCAGTGCTGGGTTAATGGTTGGACTAAATGATCTTAAGGGTCTTTTCCAACCTAAATGATGCTTTGATTGTGTAAATGAGCTGATCGTGGCTGTTAAAGAGATTTCATTTTGTTTTGTAATACTTTTAGTGCTTCTATGTTACATTTAGCTTGAACTTGCCACTCAGAGTGGCATTTCTTGATAGCAACATTATATTGATTAATGACAGAGAAAAGTATTTAGTAATTGTTAGTGTTCAAGTTAGTAAGTGATGAAAATTTCTATAAGTTTTTTGGTAATGATACACTATTAACTTGGGAAAATACTGGAGTCCTACACCATAATTCAATAAATAAGCTTCTCGTTTATATAGTCCTTCTTGGGTTTTGTTGTCCTTGACCTTACCAGTTGCACCCAAACGTCTGTGGGGTCATGTGGCAAGTCTTATTGGATAAATTATTCATATAAAAAATGAAGTTGCAAAAAGCTGAGGTTGCTTTTATCGATAAATTCCCTCTTCCCTTTTGTCCCATGGCTCCACAGGTATTTGTATCAATCTATTTGAAAGGCTTTATGGAAGCTGATTCTGTTTATTCTAGTGTTCATGCTAGAACACATGCTTGTTAAGCCACACCCTTACTTGTAAATCTTTAATTTAGGCAACAAATACAATATAAGAATTGTTTGGTGTGGTTTTTTTTCCTAAGAGAAAAACCACATGAATGTCTGAACCAGAAATAGTGAACTAAGATACAAAGATAGATTATGGATTTGTTAATACCTAATGGCTTTTATAATTTTTAAGATGTCCTTTTTGTGTGTTGACGTAGCTTTACAGCCTGTTCTAGTAGCGCATGAGCCGGCAGCTCTCAAGATCAATGAATAGGTGGGACTCTATTATAGGAGTCATTCTATAAAAGGAAAATTGTGTACTGTAATTTTCTGGGCTCTTATGTTACTCTGAAAGAGAAGGAATAAATGGATGGAAAGCTTATACTGCTTTTTATCGTTTCACTTCCATAGTTATCCAATTGAATGGAAAGCTGCTCATGCAGGCAAGTTCAGCATGTTTGGGCAACCTCTGTTATTACAGAAATGGTGCATGTACAGAACCTAGCAGTTGAAAGCAGCAAGACTGTGTAATTCTGGAAACTGAGATGGTAATAGTTCTTAATATATGATTTTCCAAGAAGAATAAGCGAAGAGGTACTGGAAATCTGTACACTTGTACACAGATTTGAATTGAGACAGCAGGTGGAGCTGAAGGAGTTGTGCTTTTGAACCACTGCAGAAAGAAGATATGAATGAATCGAGTGAAAAAGAAGTGCAAAGCTTTTGTTGTGTTATTAGATAAAGGAAAAATTCCTGTGGGATACATTCATCTTGCCTTCTCAATAAAACTGTTTTTTTTTTTAAATGAAAATAAGTCATATATCAGAAATCATGGAAGAAGAGTATTCATCTGTGTTTAAATATTGAGCTGAAGCGGGATCCCTTTTCCAAAAAAACACACATCTGCAGAATTTTTGTATCAGGATTTTTGCATGTTTTGTGAAGAGGCCTCAACTTTTGGGAGTCAGATTTTTGTTTCTTAATTTTTATGTTTTACTTTGATTTTAGAAAATATGGTCAATTAAGAACTTACAAACAAGATTTACATTTTAATTTCTTTCATTTTCTCTTCATTAGAGAGGTAAGATAAATGTACAAGTAAAGACTTTCATATAGCATACAGAAGGAATAACCAATTCAATTTTGCACTCAATTTTATTATGAGTGTCACAGGAGTCTATAGCTGAGGTTATACATTATTTCAGACTTTGCTTCTGGGAATGATGCCAGATAGATTGTTTATGCAGTATGGATCTTTATCCATGGCATGCAAATGCTATTGGCTTAGAAAAGTCCAGGCTTCTCTCCAGTGTAAAGAAACACAAGATGGCAGGTAACAAGAAAAAAGTAGAGGTAAACAGAAGCATTATACTCAAGTATAGAAAATATGTGAGAAGAGTTATTATTATGTATTGAAATGTTTTCATGATTATGCTCTAACTTTGAAGATTAATATTTCAGTTTTATTTTTATTTATATAATTAGAACTATTCATAATCAGTAGACCTTAGTCAGACATGTTTTTAAGGAGAAAAATGAAACTGTTTTTTTTTTTTCAGGGAGATTTATTTATATTTTACATTTTTCTAGGTCTATTATTTGAAAAGTTTTTAAGTCTCATGACTGCAAAGAAGGTTGCACAGTTAAACAATAATGAAACAAGTAAATATTTACAGCTCTTGATACACAACGTAAGGATTTTTTGTTCTTAATATTTGGAATATTAAAATCTGAAACAATTAAGCAAAACAGAATACCTGAAGGAAATAAAGTGATGTCCTGGATGCAGCAAAGTTAAATAAAGCAGTACTAGACTAATAAAGATGGTGATGATGTTATTATAAATAAAGTCAGGGTCAGTGGACTGCAGTGTTCTAGACTGTAGCTCTGTCTGCAGTAGTAGGAGCTCCTCCAGCTGTTGAAGGAAATCTCTGGCCATTCACCCCACCTATTTGCTGTTACTGCCTCTCATTATGTCTCTATGACTCATATTTCTCCACTCATTTATGCCCCAAGTTTTACCGATTTCCTTGGTTGTGGCTATAGATCTTTTTTACTTCTCATGACAGACCAAGGAAAGGAAACCAAAGCAAAAAGGGGGTTTTTTCTCATTCTTGTTGGGAAGTAGGGGTGAAGATTCTTTCTCATTCCTGTTAAACAGCAGAGAATGTCTCATCACCAAACTGAAAAAAGGAAAACTTTATCAGGAACCTCTGAGCTGATGGACTTTTAGATCCTCTGCCTTTTTCGTCCTGATCTCAGACAGGACTATGGTCCTTGAAAAGAGGGAAACATGGCAGATCAGATGTTGGGATGATCTGATAAGCATGCATTCAGCTTTTTGCCATGAACTAAAAGTAGCTTTTGAAGAGTTATTTTTAGTGAGTTATTTCAAAGGACTTAACTGTTTCAAGCAATGTACTTTTGTTTGTCTTGCTGTCTGCAGCACACAGTCTACAGTAGCCCTGTTGGAGATGCTTTATTTTCCAGATGAATCTGGAATTGAATTCATAACATGAATTGTGATTGATCAGCTGATACTGCTCTGATATAATGCATTCAGCAGGATTAAATTGAACTAATAATTTGAATAAGTGGATTGTAACATTCATGAAAAAAAAATTTGAAACACAATGTTCAAAGTACCTAAGTTGTCAATGAAAATGGTAGATTTGAAAAGTATTTTTGCATATCTTATAGTCTGTAATTTCAAAGCTTTGCAAATTGAAATTTTCAATTTGTTCAATTTTTCAAAATACATACTTTTAAAATGAAAAATGAGAGAGTCGTAGATGTAGGCGCATTACTTTTCAACAGTGTTCACAGTGGCAAAAAGGAATAGTCAGTATAAAATCTTTTTTAGACTGTTCATTTTTATATTGTACCCTTTCTAAAACATTTTGCTAATGCAGTAACTTAGAGTGTATCATCATTTCAGAACTGGGAATTGATTATCTTACATGCAAGCATTATATTAAGTAGTTTTAAAAAATACCATAATTTACATTATTTTTTTCTTGTCTAATCTTTATCTAAAAGATAGAGGATTTTTGGCTTTTGAAGACTTCAAGAGAGCTTTCAATTCTGTTTCTCCTAAGTTATCTGAAAAAATCGTGTTTGAAGCCATCAGGTAAGATTAATAAATTGATCCATATTCCTGGATAGCAGTCTTTTTGTTGTTTCAGTTAATTGAAATTATTAGATTCTATCATGCAGCTGAAGATAAAAGCTTCAGCACCATTACTGTTTCAGTGCCTTTATTAATAAAGATTATGCACAAATTAATGTGTAAATAATGTAATAATATAAATTCTATAAATAGGATTTATAAAAATAGTAACTAAATAATACATATTAACAGGTACAGAAGCTAATTTTTTTGCCTGTACTGTTTCTTAAGAAGATTAAAACTTATTTGCTTTTACATTTTCCTCCTCTAATCAGGAAATCCACATTCAAGAGCTGTCTTGAAAAAATTTAGTTAAACAGTAGTGCATATTGCAAGGTAGTAGTGGTGAGATTTCTTGCAAGGTGAGATTGGCTCAGAAGTGTGGATGTTGAGCTTTTTTTAGGGAAACAGAGCTAAGACTTTCGTCCTAAATTGATCTGTACAATTGGATTAAGACTGTATGAAAAGAAGGCCATAAGAAATATCTTGGACACAGGTATTTGTCAGAGGCTTCTTGTTTTTGTGACACAGAATCTGTATTACAATAGATTTCTTTAAGAAATGAAGCATATTTATTTTTCATATTTGTATATGTGTTTCTTGTTCTTCCCTGTTTTTACCACAGAGATCAAAATTAAATTTTGGGAGTGAACATAATTTTAAAATGCTTCTTTTATGTTAAGTAAAATAATGTACAGTACATATAAGATCTTTAGAATTTTTAAATGTGAAGACTAATTAAATGTGAGCTCTAAAATTATGAGTGTATTAGCAATCAATACAGCATACAGGGATCAGGTCTGTAGAGCAAGAAGTTTATGATGGGGACCCAATATTTGTTTTGAGGGGGTTACTTGGCCTAATTCTAGTCTGGTCAACAGACTGAATGATCCCTAGAAGTTGGAGTACTTTGTGTGCATGCTGGGAGCATATCCTTCAGTTTAATTTCATCTGGAAGAAATGCAGTTTGTATACTGTGAGCACTGTGATGTTCCCCACAGTACAGTCAGTGATGAAGACTGGGAAATTAAACTCAAAAAAGCATTCCAAGTCTAAAGCAAAAGATATGTAAATATTGAGACAAGGGGAAAAAAGCTTAATTCGTATATTTCAGAGGTCTGTGATATTGTTAAATGAAAAGGGATTATTATGTTTATTTATAAAATCTTCTCTTTGGTGGAAATGCTGTCTTCAAACCTTGTCAGCTACTGGTTCCTTTAATTTGGAATGCATTATTGCACACATTATTTTCTTATACTTTAAGTAAAATGTTGCAGAATAAGCGAAGTCTGTGTCTAGTGTCACAAAGGCAGGAATGGAAGGGAAGTAGGAAGAAAGTTCAAGGCACATTCATAATGCTTATGTTCTGTGCTTACCATACGGAGCAGGGAGTTTTCTGCTGTGGAGTGTAATTCTCAACATATTTTGAAATGTAAAATTGAAAACAAGTGTATTCAAGCTGTGCAGAACACAAGGAAGGAATAATACCAGTAATTGATTTGCATGAAGAATGAAGGGCCCCACCAGAATAATTTAGCTTTCAGAGAAAGTAGACTTGATTTTTAGGTATGCAAAATGCTCATAATAAAGGGCATCCATACATGTTGAACTAATTTTGACAAACTTAAGGCTTGAAAATTGAATTCTTTTATTTATCATTCGTATATATGCATTATTAATATAACTTTAAAATGTGCAAGATAATATAGCAAGAAGGAATAATGGATTATTCTGGATTATTCTTCTAACCTACCTGTAAACAGCTGTTATGCTCAAAATCTTTATATGGCTACAAAGGAGACCCACCTGATACTTAAAAGCCAATATTTATCTTCACTATATACTAAAATCTTAGTAATTTAATAAAAGAATTATTTTTAGTATAGATTTAATAATTGGAAAAAAAAAAAAGGAAAATATACTATGCAGCAAAATGTCTCAATGCAGTTGATTATGTTATGCACCTCCTGATATGTACCCCTTTCTCTGTAGTTACTCTCAATCTTCCTCTGTCCCTCTCAGTCCTGAGGCTGGTCGGTTCAGGGCAGGCATGGTAGAGTGAATTACCGTTATCCCAACTTCTTCACCAGAAGGAGTGTAATATTAATGCTTTCTTCTCTCTCTAGCATCTACTTTGGGTCATTTAGATGTGTTTGCCCACCCAGTATACACCTTCTTTCTTCTTAGGTCTGCAAGCCCACATTGCATCCTGATTTACTATATATGGCACATATTATATATTTCAGGTATTTGTTCTTTGCTCTGTCATCTATAAAAATACTTTTGTCCAGCTCCTGTGTTTGCATGTCTTTAACTGATCATAAGTGAGTTTTTAGGCTTGGTCCTCCAGTATTAGCCTGTGCCCTGTATCTTAACATCCCATGCCTTTTCTACTCCATGCCATGTCTTTACATCTGCTGTCATGCCAGGCCTGTATTTCTCTACATACATATATCATTTTACATCGAAGAAATTCCTGTTACTACTGTCTGTGTAAAGCTATGTTTATCCTGTATAAAGTTAAGGAGAACAAATTAGACATAGCGACCTGGTCCTTGAAAGAACAGTTAAAGCAAGTAAAATCTCCAGGGCAGGTCAAACAAATTCAGACAAAGCCTGATAAGCCTCAGTCCTTGCAAACTCACTACAGAGTTTGTGGCCTGTTATTAGCAGTGGCTGTGCTGAATTTACTGAAATCTCTTGAGGACCATATCTAATATAATCTCATACTGATAAAATAATATTTAATGTAGATGTTCTTTCTCCTCAGGGGTTGTTTTCTTACAAATGTCAGTATTATACTACACACAGCTATTGCTAAAGTTTGGAGAATGTGGACAAGTTTTCAGTTTATGTTTGATTGTATTAACTGACTGTAATCTTGCCTGAACAGTAGAGTAACATTTATTGTTTCCTATCTAATATTGTAGTCATATTGAACAAAATGATCAAGGGTTTATTATGCACCTGATGTGCATCTAATTAGAATTCCATTGTACCATAAAAACTCGAACATTCAGGAGTAGCAGAAGTAGCCTGCTAAGGTAAATGGTGTGATAATATGTTCTTTCATGGTGGGGTTCTCTGTGATGGGTAGCGTACAGAAGAATTGCTTTATACTAGTGCTGCTGAACTTCATGTAGCTACATGTATATGAAGTGTGTCAAGTCCTTTGCAACAATAATTTGTGATAAATGGCCATCTTGACAACATGTTGTCTTTTAAAGTGGGATTCAGATTCTTAAAAAACTATTTTAAAAAACTGTTTTCCTTTTTTGTTAGGAATATGAATGACATATTTGAATTACACAATATTATTAATTACAAATGCTGAAAAAATATTTGTCCTAGCTGTAACATTTGCTCAGAAAAATAGTTTATTTGTATGCTAAAGCCTCAGAGAATGATAATGGAAATAGTGACAGAAGTAAGCAGAAAACTAACCACGTGTTTGTGGATGAACCTATAAATGATGAAAAATGTCTTAAAAACCAAAAGTGGACAGAAAATTCTCATACAGTTTTTAAAGCTAGCAAGCATAACTCAGATCTTAAGGAAGAAAAGAAGGCATTTGTGATCTGCTTTTTATGCTACTGTGCCTTTAGATTGATAGTATCACACAGTAGAGGTATATTAGTTCTTTTGTATGTATTGGTACTTTCCATACAAAAAATGACCTAATTGTCTCATATTTCTTTCATGTAATTATCTAGTAATGAGAAAATAACCTGTTTTTCAGACCCACCCCATGGAAGAAATCTTATGCTCTTTTATGCAAGTTTGATTTATAGACATGTACTGCAGAGCACAGTGAATATGAGACATTCATCTTCCTATGGCTAGTTGCTATGGAAACATAGTACACAGTACAATGTCATTCCAGCTCTGGTGATGCCTGCAGTAGTTTATCCCTTTGTTGTTCTTGTTCCTTAAGCAACTGTCTTGCAGCCTTTCATATTATCACACTTCATCACCTATACGAGTCTTTTTCCTTATCTCTTGAGGACCGTATCTAATAGAAAAGATTCATTTTTTGTCTACCCATGCATGTCAGTGTATTTTTTTTTTTCAATCGTGGGTTAAAAGCTTGTCCCATGCCCACAAATAATATACCATTGCCCTAACATTGGTAAAAGAGGATGCAAACCAGACTGCACATCAGAATGTACAGGACCTGTCTCAGCATCTTTATTTACCATTTCCTGTCAGGGACTAGAGTTAAGAACGATTTTCTCTAACCAGTATCCCACCCAAGGAAGAGAGGAAGGAAAATTAATCAGACTCTCCTACCTGTCCTTAGCTGGTATTTGTGAAGTGGACAAAAATCCAACAGCTGTCTTAAAATACCCACTCTGTCTCACCCTTGTGAGGGGGAATTGGGGAAGTAAAAGGAGATCCTCATACTTTATCTAAAAAAATACTAAGGGTGTTATGGGGAAGAAGAGTCAAATTGAATGTTTTTATATTGAGAGGCTGTACCCTAACACAAGTTCTTTTTCAAGGCAGTACCTGTTTTGTAATTCATTGCACAGGGAACCAACACATTAATTAAGGGTGCATATGTCCCAGGTTCTGCGTAAGTGGGGTGATACTTTGCAAGAAAACATTATGAGCTTACACCTAAAGATAGGTATATCTTTTGGGTAGTAGTAGTAGTACTAATGAGTTTTGTTTTGCTTTTCCTATCTCTATCTCTGTTGCCAATTCTGTCATCCAATTACTTAACAACATACTTTGCTATTTGTGGTGGGTTGACCCCAGCCAGTGACTCACTGACTGCCCCCACAGTGGGGTGGGGGAGAGAATCAGAAGAGCCTGAGCAAGAAAACTCGTGGGTTGTGATGAGGACACTTTAACGAGTGAAGCAAAGCTGCACATGCAAGCAAAGCAGAATACAGAATTTATTCACTACTTCTCATCAGCAGACAGATGTTTAGCTGCTTCCTGGAAAGCAGCACAGCTGATAGGCACTTGGGAAGATAAACTCCATAACCACAAACTTCCCTTCCTTCCTTGTCTGTTCCCCAGACTTTTAGCGCTAAGTATGATGTCAAAGAATCCTAGAATGGTTTAGGGTGGAAGGGATCTTTAAGGATTGTCTAGTCCAACTCCCCTGCCACAGGCGGGGACACCTTCCACAAGACCAGGCTGATCAGAGCCTTCAACATTTCCAGGTGTGGGACATCCACAACTTCTCTGAGCAACCTGTTCCAGTGTCTCACAACCCTCACTGTAAAAATTCTTCCTTGCAGCAGATCTAAATCTACCCTCTTATTTTAAAACTATCGCCCCTATCTTGTCACTACAGGCCTTGGTGAAAATATCTCTCTGTCTTTCTTGTAAGCCCCCTTTGTATATTGCAGGACTGCAAAATTATCTCCCTGGAGCCTTCTCTGGGCTGAATGGCCCCAACTCTCAGCCTTTTTTTTTTTTAATTGCAACAATAGTGATACTGTAAGTCATTTTACAGCCTGAGCAATGAATTTCATATGGTAGGGAACATCCCTTTGGTCAGTTTGAGTAAGCTCTCCCACATGTATCCCTACCCACCTCCAGCCTACTCACTAGGGGGACAGAGTGGGAAAAATGAAGACCTGGAGGATGTGCAAGCAACTGCTCAGCAGTAGCCAAGATACTTGTATGTTATCAATACTGTTCTAGTCACAGATCCAAAAGACAGAACCACTTATGCTACTGTGAAGAAAATTCAGTCCATCCCAGCCAGGCAGTACATTACTGCAAATTCAAATTATTCATTAGTTCTAACATTTTTCTAGTAAAAAACATCACTAGCTAAATCCTGCAGGAGCTGGGCTTACTGTTCCTGTGGAGCAACAAGCTCTTATAAATCTATGTCACACCCAGTGAAAGCATGGATCTTTTACTATAGATAAATCTGACACCAAATCATCCTAACAAAAATTTTAAATAGAATTTTTAGTGGTTATAACTCAAGTCTATCTGTTATCCCAGTCCTACAGAAAATTCATTAAAAATCTGAACTTTTTTTTCTTATCACTTCTTCTGAAGAAGATTTTGCATAAGCACAAGTATGGTTTTTCTTAGGTTTGAAAGCAAATCCTAGCAGGTGAGTGTTATACAATGTGCTGCACACACATTTATTCCTTCTAAATAGTTCAACATACATTTTTCTAATTTGGGCAAAACTACTACATGAAATAAATATTTCAATATTTTAAGTTATTAATTTAAGTTCATATTTAAATTAAGAATTTGTGCTTTTTCTGTTTTTTAGGGTATGTCCAAACAAGTATTTAAAATTATGTTAGCAAATTTAAGTAAGTCACTGGTTCCTACCCCTTAGTTATCACTCCTGCCTTTCACACTGACCTTCTTTCATTGGTCCTCGAGGTTCAGAGTAAATTGTTTTAGCAGAGACCATTCTTACTTAACATGAATCCTTTTAATTTTGGATTGCTGCAAGTAGGGATATGCATGTGGTCAGTTGCCATAATACATTCATAGTAATACAACTTATTAAAATGTTAGTGCCATGGTAAGTGCTTAGCTGGTCATATCCTCAGGATACTTCTTTCAACCTATTTTCTTTCAGATGCGATAAAACTGTGACATATAATGAAACTATTAGAATGTGGCAGCTATAAAATAGACATCAAAGATTAATTTTTTTTTATTATGATTAACATCTGTGGTAATAGCAGTACACCTGCCAACATGCCTCAAATGTGAATCAGTTCTTTTAGCAATAGCTTGTATTTGTTCAGTTGGTGATGTCTTTACGGGGACTACCCACACAGATGTTGATGTTTTTTTAATTGCATTGAATGATAGAAACTGGAAAAAAAGACTGACCCAACCGAACTTATTTCAAATAAACAATTAAACAGCCATTAGATGACAAAAATTCATGTTCATTTTTGTCCAAAGCTGAACCTTTACCCTGAAGGAAAAATTATTACTTAAGCTCTTTCAGAGCATACATTTTATTAAAAGCAGATTTTTCTCCAGAATTAAGAAGATTTCAAAATAAACAGCATCTTCTATTTGAAGTGCAATTTGTGATGTATGCTGATAGACTGAAAACCTGATGTGTTTGGATTTGTTTTGCTGTAACCAATAGAATAGGATAGAGTAATTCAGTTGAAAGGGACCTACAATGTTCTTCTAGTCTGACTGCCTGACCAGTTCAGGGCTGACCAAAACCTAAAGTATTGTTGTTAAGAGCTTTGACCAAATGTTTCTTAAACACTGACATGCTTAAGGCATTGATCACCTCTCTAGGAAGCCCATTGCAGGGTTTGACTACCCTCTTGGTAAAGAATGCCCAGTCTAAATGTCCCCTGATGGAGCTTTGAACCATTCAAATGTCGTGTCACTGGATCACAAGGAGAAGAGGTCAGCACCTCCCTCTCCATTTCCCCTCCTCAGAGAGCAATGAGGTCATCCTTTAGCCTCCTTTTCTCCAAACCAGACAAGCCCAAAGTCCTTAGGTGCTCCTTACAGGACATTCCTTCCAGCTTTTTTGTCCTCCTCTGGACACATTCAAGAATCTTCACATCATTCTAAATTGTGAGGCCCAGAACTGTACCCAGTACTCAAGGTGAGGCCACACCACAGCTGAGTACAGTGGCATAACCATCTCTACTGACCAGCTGCATGTGCTGGGTTTGATGCACCCCAGGACCGAGTTCACCCTCCTGGCTGCCCAGGCACACAGCTGACTCACACTGAGCTGCTGCCAGCCAGCACCCGCAGATCCCTCTCTGTGGGGCTGATCTCCTGCCAGTCCTTTCCCAGTCTGTACTAGTGCCTGGCCCTACTCTGTCCTAGTGCAGAATTCGGCATTTTAATGTGTTAAATTTCCTCCCATTAGTCATTGTCCAAAGCCCCAATCTATCTAGATCCCTCTGCAATGTCTTCTGTTCCTCAAGAGAGTCAACAGTACCTCCCAGTTTGGTATCGTCAGTAAACCTGCTAATGGTACATTCAACTCCTGCATCCAGATCATTGATGAATATGTTGAGCAGACCTGGTCCTAGAATTGAACCTGAGGCACACCACTGGTGACCAGGCACCAGCCAGATGCAGCCCCATCCACTACAACCCTTCAAGCTCAGCCCTTCAGCCACTTTTTCACCCAGTACACCATGAAACTGTTTTTCCCACAGCTGGACAGCTTGCCTGGAAGGAAGCTGTAAAAGGCCTTAATAAAATCCAGAAAAACTACACCCACTACCTCCCCTTCATCCCCACATCACTAGGTGGGTGACCATATCACAGAGGGATATCAAATTGTTTAAACAAGATTTTCCCCCTGTGAACTTGCACTGACTGTGCCTGATGTTTGCGTTATTCTTTAAATACTTTTCAGTATCGCCCAGTATGATGATCTCAATAATTTTTGCAGGAACTGTGGTTAGACTAACTGCGGTTTCCTGCATCTTTCCTCACGGCCTTTTTATAGATGGGCGTAACATTGGTTAGCATTCAGTCAGCAGGGATCTCCCCAGATTCCCAAGACCCTTAGCAGATGACAGAGCGGGATCCTGCCATAACATCTGCTAGTTCCTTTAGAACTCTGGGATGAATCCCATCAGGCCCCATGTACCTGTGAACATTCGGCCGGTACAGCTGATCCCTTACAATTTTTTGTGCCCACAGATGGAAATTCACTGTTCCCACACTCATGGTCATCCGACTCAAGGGCCTGAGAAGCCCAAGGTCCACCTGTATTATTAAAGACTGAGGCAAAAACCCACATAGAATACAGTTGAATAATGTAGTATAAATAGTATGAATATAAATAGCAGTAACTCCTTTGCAGAAGCAAAGAAGTGTTTGCAAAGTCTAGGGTCCCTTTATAGTAGGAGAAAAACATGACAAAAATAAAAATGAGCCAGTCTGTGGCATGATAAAAGAGCAGTCATGTCAAATAGTTAAGCAGTTTTCTTTGGATTTAGATTTTTTCTCTTCTCTTGCAGTCTGTGCTGCATTTTGAGAAAATGAATCAGCATCAGAAATACAACACAATTAAAAAGGGGATATTGTAATACTACATCCTAACAAAACTTAAACTAACAAGTAGTTTAAAAAATACTTGATGACAGCACTTTTTTAACAAGACAAACTATGTTATTATTTAATTTAATAAATTTAAGTGGCAACATGTACTCTTTATAACACAGCTGCACAGTGTCGCTTCATCTTTAGTATTTTGTTTAAATTAAGGATGTTATTAATGCATTTAAATTTTGTATGTGCTCTTAGCAATCCATATATTTGTGAATGGAACAAAGTTTATTAGAACATTACTGTTTCAACTTTACAAGAATTTCTGTGGGATTTTTAACTGTCTTCTTACAAGGATTATAGAATAATGGGTGTCCACTTACTGGTACCTGTGGAGCTCACAGGCTGGTTTCAGTGAGATGTGAGATCAAAGAAATAATTTGAGTTCTGCAAGTTTTATAAAAGTAGGTGAACAAATAAGGAGAGATGCTGCAAGTGCCTCAACAGAGGAAAAGGATGTCATATCAGTTAATAAGTAAGGTACCACAGAGTCTGCATGGAAGCAAGACCTCATGAAGACCCGACTGTGGAGAAGCTTCCGACAAAGATTTCATCAGACTCTAAAGTTAGTCAGTCATAATATACAAATAGACAAGAAATCAGGAATTGTTAGTTCAACTATTCTCAGAATTGTTTGATATGCTCTATAACTTTGTATTCTTTTCTTGTAATATTTCCCTCAAGAAGTTTGAAAAGCATGATGCCATAAATTCTGAAAGTTTTAAGACAATATCTGAATTTTTAAAATGTATCCGCTGATTTTTTTTCTTCCAAATTTCTTAACCTTGTGCAAATTCTCTTAAAATAAACTTATTGTCAAGAGAAGATTCCCTTTTAATCATGGATTCCTAGAAAAAACGAGATTACATTTACACTTGAGCATATACTGCATCTTGTGTTTTGGTACATCAATGATACTGCAGAAGAGGAGTCAGGACACCATGATGCACCATGACAAGAGGCAATGTGTACACACTGTGTTGGGGAAAATTCTGGCTGAATGTGAGAAAAAATATCTTCATTGTTGAGAATAGCCCCACTCTAGATTTCCTTATCTCAGATGGGGCCAGAAATTGTGTCTTCAGATTTCTTCAGTGTGTTTGTACACTGCAGTCCTTGTAGGAAAGGTAGTTGATTCACACTAAATTCTCTATTCCTTTGCAAAAAAAATCTTTCGAGGCAATTTCTCACCCTATTGGTCTTTTGTTTCTAATATCTTAAAATTTTTTAATTCTTCATCCCATCCCACCCCCTCCCTATGAATTCACAACTGTTTTTTACCATATTTATTTATTTGTCCATTTTGGCTATTAACTAGGAATAGGGAAAAAAACTTGTTAGAGAGTAAAGTGCTCCATAATGATTCTTTATTTGGAACATCTGATGATGCCCACTGTGATAGGTGGGTAATAGGGGAGGAAATTACTTACTCATCAGATATCCTGTTGTTATTGCTGTGTTGCTGTTGAAAAACATTCTTTCTCCCTAGTTCTTCAAAATTCCGTTTCAGTCAGGAACTGTCCCTCTTCAGGTTCTGTATCCTAGAATTGAACAACAGCTGAAATTGTGTTCTCTGCATAGACCCTTCTAAATCAATTATTTTTATTTATTTTCAGACCCTGCCAATGCTGTTGAAGGTTTGAATTTCCAATTCTTTCATCACATGATATGACGTGTGAATAACTTGATGTGGCCACTTACTTACATTTGGACCCAGATACATATAAACAAGACAAAATGGGCCTTTTGTAAAAATCTGATGTACCACCAATGCTGTAGGTCCTCCGTCAGGACTACTAGGCCTGACATAATCTTTCTAATCTTGATATGGGATATGCTGTGTATATGCTGTATGAGTATTGCAGGTGTATTCCTGCATTCTATACCTGTGTTTAACAAACTCTAAATGTTGACAAATTCATTCAACAATTTGGATCTGGTTTTCTTCTCTTTCAGGATGTTTTCCTGTAAGGTAATTATCAAGTACCAATAGGCTTAGAGCTTTAAGGCACATTGCTGATATCCAAACTGTTGGTTAGCTTAGAAGCAGAGATTCCCCCTCTTTTTTTCCTTCTCCAGTTCCAACTTGCTGCTAGCTAGAATTCACCAAGACTTCCTTGATAAATAGGGTTATGGGCTTTATCGATTGTGGAGTCCCTTATACCAGTTGAAGTGTTTTCTTTACGGAATTTTGTTAGAAGAATTACAGAATAATTGGTTTGGGAAATTTAAACCAATTTCAAGAAAACCAAGGTTTTACTTGTCATGTTTCAGTCGATTATTCGATTGACTGCCTGTCGAAAGCCTTGTCAGAATTATGTAAGCAGAAGGCATTAGAATACATGTGCACTGTTCAAGCAGTAGAGAACAATGCTGGGGTTGCTCAGACACATGCAGAGGTCATATTTCTTACACTCAAAAATGCATATGGAGACAAATTCAGATCTTACTGTCAAGACAACCCAACATTTCATGTTGCCAAATGGCCTGCAGAAACAGGTAAAGAAATTATTTCAAGTTCTTCATGATTTGAAGTCTTATTCTCCAAACTATTTATGAGTCTTGCTGAAAGCAAGCCAATTCCCATACTCAGAATGCAGTTTTGCTGTTGAGAAAGCGATCAATGATCTCTGTAATTTAACTAGTAAGTACATTTACCAAAGCAAAATAATGATTTTTTTGTAACTACCTTGTATTAAGGATTTTTATTTTTTTATTTTTAGTATATTCTTAGTCAGTCTGTCTACTGTGTTTTATGTGTGTGTCTTTGTCCCCTGATTATAAACTCCTGTTAATCTCTTTTGGAATCAAATGATTCTAGGAAATGAGCAAATTAACAGCCCTTGTTTTCTTGACAGATAGCTTTGATTTGTCTTGTCTACTGCAACTAACTGTGTGTCTTGCTTAATCTAATAAATACTAAGATGTTTGTCTTACACATCTAAATCACAAACTTGGCAGTAAATCTCTTCTTCTTTCTATTGGTTTTTATCTGCTGGGTTTTTCTCCCCTGAGTAACATTAATATGCTATATGCACTACAATGCCAAATGCAATATTAATTCTTTACCTAAGTTAGGGAATGTAATTACATAGTGTCAATGTCTTCTGCTTAAGCATAAATATATGTAGTACACTATGACTAGAATTTTTGAGCATGAGTGTTACTCCCATTTCAGGGCCAAATAGATTTTTTAATATTAATTTTATAGTGAAAAATAATAAGTCTGGGAAAAAAGTAGCATTTTAGTGTAATTTTAAAGGGCATGTTGTGTTTTATTTGAAAGAAAGGGAACATCTACTCTTTGTTCTTTTCCTCCTGGCTTCTTATGTTGGAAGGTTATTGCATTCTTCAGACAAACATTTTCATGCTGACAAACTGTGCTTCATAAGCACTTCAAATGGAGTCATGTCTGGAGTCATCTAGTAAAATGGTCAGTAAGGACTCAAAGATGCCTTTCAATAGCAAGACTGTAATTAACTAATTTCTTCTCTGGCCCTCACCTTAGCATTCTTTTTTTGAAAGATTTATCTCAGTAAATGTGTGTTATGCTTGCTTCAAATACGTACATAGCACAGCCATACTGTTTTACAGACTCATTCGTCTGTTTCTCGTGTTTAAAATCCTGACTGTTTGGGACTGCAGGATTTTCACCATCAGCCCTTTCTCATAGTGAATTTCCCTTTGCTTTTGCTCATGTCTGTCATTTAGAAGAGAGTAAACAATAGTCATACCTCACATATGTGCCTACAGATAACTCAGGAGGGTAGGAATTTTAGTGACTGTAGTTTCTGAAGTCAAGTGACTAATATTATCAGGGCTCAAAGATCATTGATTTCCTCTAAACAGTGTCCGTAGCTAGACTTTAATGGGTTTGGAAAATGCTGTTCTTACATGTTAACTTCTCTTCATAGTAATGGCTCGTAATAGTGGACATTTTTGTATTTTATCTTGCTTCATACTTTCACTTTTACTTTTAGGAGTGGAATACCTATACAGAAGCTGAAAATCACTTCTTCCTATTCTTTTATTAATTTAGTTTTTGGTAATAGCAAATGCTAATTTAAGTCCAGAACTCAGTAATTAATGTCAAGGAATATGGTGACAATGCCATAAAACTGTATCAAAAGGTTTTTATGAAACTTGATTAGGATTTTTTCACTGGCATGAATTGAAATGATGTTATCTTGCTGAACTGAATGCATAATGAAGCCTACAGAGGCACATATATACATTTATTGCTTATTTAGTACATATGTTATTTAATTTTCAAATCTTCATGAACTTTCAATGTAATAAGATACCATATACAGCCTCCTAGTCTCATGTGATCTCCTTCATAGTCTTGTGACTTGATAACTGTCATGGTTTAATCCCATCTGGAAACTAAGTACCCCACAGCTGCTTGGTCACTCCACCCCCAGCAGGGATGTGAATCAGGTTGAGATAAGAACAGTTTGATTATTGAAACAAACTAAAATAATTATAATAATAATAGAACGGAGAAAGAGAGAAATAACACCAGAGAGGAACAAGTGATGCTCAATACCATTGCTCACCACCCACTGAGTGATGCCAAGCCCGTTCCCCACCAACAATTGGTCCCTCCCAGTCAATCCCCACGGTTTATGTACAGGGCATGATGCTCTATGGTATGGAATATCCCTTTAGCCAGTTCAGGTCCCCTGTCCTGGCCATGCTCTCTCCAAGCTTCTTGTGCGCCTGCTCACTGCCAGAGCACAGGAAACTGCAAAGTCCTTGACTTAGGGCAAGCGCTGCACAGCAACAACTAAAACATCAGTGTGTTATCAACATGATTCTCATACTGAATCCAAAACACAGCACTGTACCAGATACTACGAAAAAAATTATCTCTGCCAAAACCAGGACAACAGTATAAGGCCTTTTAGATGTTACAGAAAATATTATCTATGACTGCAGCTTTAATAGGGAATCATGAAGCATTCTTGATAGTTTTTAGGTTCATTTAGATTAAGTGGGTTTAAACTTCTGAAAATTCAGGAAAATCCAGCATGATGGCAGATGTCCAGCCACGTCCAGCTGTGATTTACCTTGGGTGACCAGAGGGATATGGGACCTTTGACTTGGCTGGCTTGTTTGCTAAGGCTGGTGCTGCCAAACCATGTTCACATATGAATGTTATAATGTATTAGAGAAAATCTTAGGAGAAATTGTTGCATCGATGGAATTTCTGGTTTCTACTCCCTTCCCCCTAAGCCTTTTTAATGTTTTAATGTTTCTTAGTCCCAGGAAGACATGTATAAAGTGGAACAAAATTTTTTGAATAAATAGAAAAACTTGAGATAAAGTTCCATGCCAAAGAATAAAGCTTTCTTCTTTGTGTCGAAAGAGTGATTCAACACTGACATATCATATAACTGCAATTTATTAAAGATCTTGTGCGTTGCCTGCAGATGGTGCCATTTGGCATACTTTCACAGAAGGGTACAGAATACTTTTGTCAGTGCTTGAATATGGTATTGATTTAAGAGGTCAATCTTTATTGTATAATTCAGTGCCAAGTTAAAGGCAAAGTTAAAAGCCTTGTGAAGGGACTGTGTATGTGCTGACATGTAGAAGAAAGACTTAAGAGCAGGTAGCTGGAGTGAATTACAACATGCTGCCTACTCTGGAGTAGGGAGACACCTTGGCTTTTCATTCTATATGATGGTTTTTGATCAATACTAACTCTATTCTTTCTTTCACTGTATACAATTCTGGTTTTCTAGGGAAGTAATTCTAATGTGTTCACACTTTCTGTCTATCCTGCCTTAATTATTTTTAACACATTGTCCAATTTTAACCAAACTAGAGACAAATAGAAGCTAAACCTTCCTAAGCTTCTATAATTCAGCAACATGTATTGTTTTCCAGCTGAGGCAGAGGTTCAGTCTGAGAACTAGAAGCAAATTATCTGTTAAGCCTGTTATTTACTAATTTCTTGCATATGTATAATTTTTAAACATACCTAAAGCTTCAATCAACTGTGGCATATAGTGTCTCTTAGTGAGCCAAACAAGGAAAAAGAAAAGGGTGAGAAGCATGAAGAGAACCAGAAATATTGTAAAGTGAGAAGTCACTGAGGAATCAGGTTTTTGTGGTAGGTAGCTGAAGCAAGTCTGTGGAAGGCTAGATTCATTATTTCTCTACTCATTAAGCAACTTGTTTCTGCTCCTCTAAGTAATTTTTTTCTAGAAGAGAAAATTGGATTGATGCTGACAGCATCTGTTATTGGCAAGGCTAATTCTTTAGGACCTTATTAACCCCTTTTTACTCTGCCATAACCCTTAGTGGCTTTTTGATGAGAATTTATTATAATATTCCATGACTCTGAAAGAATGTCAGAGAACAAAAAGGAATAGAGTTACGGGAGACTGAAGGATGGCAGGTGATTGAATTTCTTTCATATTCTGTAATAGTTTATGGCCAAGGTTTTTTTCAATTTTTAGTGTTAATATGAATGCTCGAAAGTAGACACCTGTGATGTCTCTATAGGAAGTCTTAACAGTCTTCCAGAGAGAGCTTACTGAAGTTAACCTGTTTGCTATTCTGTGTATCTTACAAGAAACATACAGTACCAAAGTCTTCTGATCCCTAATGGATGAAGCAATTGGTTCATCCAAAACATCTGGCATTTTAACTCCTGCATTTGCTCCTGTGTCTTAACTACATCCGATCTACTCTCCTGTCTACCTCCAAGACCCTGTTATGTTTATGAAACAAGGTCCATCTTGGGTACTAGCTCATGGTGTCTTCTACCCTTCCTGCAGGTCTATTTTTAAAAGTTTTTTTTGTACTCTTGACTTTGTATCTGTGTCCAAGTTAACAGATACATTTCTTCATACAGAATATTTTGTACATTATCTTTCTTTTTTAATTAAATTGAGATAAAAATCAAAGAAATACCATCAACACTGAGTATTAAAACTATATTGGCTATTTAGGAATTATTTTTAAATTTCTATGGGTATTCTTAAGTAAGTTACTCTGAACAAGGTGTGAAAAAATGTGGAAATAACAGCGGGATGGAATGGGATAAAATATTGGAAAAGAATGACACAAATAGGAAGTAGAATGTGTTCAAAGATAAATGAATGTATATCCTAATGTTATGCATGTTGCTTAGCAACAGGCAGTAAAAATGTGGATGAACAAGTGAGTACTAAAAGTAATTAAAGGAAAAAGGCATGTGTGTGGCGTGGTATGGATAATAACCAGAAATACAAAAAAGATGAGAAAAGCAAAGACGGAGAAAAAAAACAGATTTAAAGAATGTGGAGAGAAATATTGAAACTTTTTTTTATTCTTTGTAGAAGGATTTTTTCCCTGTAACATTAGCTAGAAAAAAAAAATATGCAGCAACTTCCTCTGTAATAATGCCTCACTATAATATAGCTTACTCTAAGGAAAAATAAATTTGAAAATGTGAATTGACTATAAAAAAAATGGAAAACACTCCCACAAAATAATAACTGGAAAATACAATAAAAGTTTATTTGGCAACATAGAATTATCACAAAGTTTTAATTACTTCAGTTACTTAGAAAATGAGCATTTGAAATCATACCATTCTTTTTTAGGAAGAATCCAATTTGCCTTTTTTTGAATTGATTCTCCAAAGAGTGTGTCCATGGTTTTTTCTTCTAGAGCCTTATTTTCTAATGCTTAGACAAAATACCTTATAGTACAGTTGTGCACTTAACTGTCTTCAAATATGGTTAAGAATTTTTTATAAAAAATCTAGAGAATATTAGCCTTTTTTCTTCTCTTTAAACATTAGTTGAAGATAGAGTATTTTATAATCAAAGGTAGAATAAGATATAGTTCTGGAGAGCGTGATCAGTAGAAAATCGTAAATACCTTATTAGTATACAGTACTTCTCATCAGCACATCACAAAGCTCTTTGTATAAGAGAGTGTCATTCTTTCATTTCGTAGAAGTAAAATGTGGTGATCTCATGGTAAAGCATCTGTCATCTTTTAAGTGTTCTTTAGATGAAAAAAGTATTTTCTTTTGCTTTGTTTTTTCTCTTCACTCTTGTTTGCAGTTTTGGAAGGTTTAGGAATGTTATGCTATGAACATTGAAACAAAATTTCTCCGTATTTAAGGATCATAAAAGGTCTTTGAGTTGGGAGCTAGCTTTCAGCTTTCCTGGGTATGGTAAGAGAATGGCCAAATGTCAGCACTGACAGAAGAGGCAGGGTTGTAAATAATATTTTATAGAAAACTTGGTGCAGTTGGAAAAACTGAAGGTTTTCAGACATAACAGCTTTTATTGAGGTCAGAAAGCCAAGCCATTCTTTATCAATCTTGTGTATAAATTCAGTCTTTTTCTGAATTTGTGCCAGAATTCATCAGTTCTAAATGGGTGTCTAGTTAATTGGGCTGAGGTACCAAAGCTTAGCCATCTCACGCTCATGTTGTTGCCTAGAGAAAATAGCAAGCAGAAAACTATTCTACCATAATGACTGTCTAGTTTGGATTTGGCTTTTGATCTTGACTCTTCAATCTTTCTTTAAATCTTGTACAAATATATATTCCAATTGTATGCCTGTATGTAGAGAAATCAGTGATGCACTCTTGACTGAGATCCATGGATTTTAACAGCTGCACTGGTACTTCAGCATATGCACGAGAATCAGTTGGTTAACAAATACTGTTCCAAACTGGGCATTAAGAAACACAGGCAAGACTCCATTTTCTCAGATACACAATGGAATATACAACCCTTTGGCTTAGATTTAAGGTAAAAATTCTGTGAAGTATTAGTTCTATAGAGTTGATAAGAGGAATTTAGACTTAAAGCACTTCTAAATCTTCACATTCTCTTTCATTTTACTTGCTTGGTGATATATATATATATATATATATATATATAATAGTAAAAATCTTTTCAAAAGTAACAAACTACCTGTTGTAGAAACAGAAGTTCTAACCTGAGAAGAAAGAGATTCTTTAAAAATATGTTTGTTAAAGCAGACATAGCCAAGTGCTTTGCTTAGAGGGAATTATCAATCTTGTGGTAATGGCAGCTAGCAAAAGTGCTGGCCAAAGACAGAATAAGTAGAACTGTGATGCTTCAGGGTCCCTTCCTGGACCCATGTGATGACTAATGTTTCTGCTGTTGAATAGGAAAGTAGGCAGTGAAGTGTTGGGTTTTGAATATGAACCCAATTTTACTTTACTCTCAGAGGGTGATTTCAGTACAGTATTGTCTTAAAGAACTCTACCATGTACATGGTATACCAGGCTGGAAGGGACCTCAGGGATCATCTGGTCCAAACTTTATTGGCAAAAGCACAGTCCAAGTAACATATTCCAATACCCTGTCTGGATCTTTTAAGTGTCCATCACTGGGGAATCCACCATTTCCTTGGGAAGATTATTCCAAGGGCTGATTTTCCTCATTGTGCAAGAATTTCCTTTTGGGACCAGTTGGAATCTCCTTAGGAGTAACTTGTACCCATTACTCCTCATCTTTTCTGTGTAACTCCTTGTAAAAAGGGAGTCCCCATCTTGTTTGCAGCCATCCTCTATATACTGGAACATGGTAATAAGGTCTCCTCTAAGCCTTCTTTTCTCAAGGCTGAAGAAACCCAGTTATCTCAGCCTCTCCTCATGTGGCCAGCTGTTCCAGTAGCAGAAGGCAAGGAATTCTGTTCTTACTGCTTTTAGAAACATTTGTCATTGGTCAGATCAACACATTAATCTCAGTGATAATCCTCAGACAGCCTATATGGGTGTGTGTAATTGTGTACCCAGCTACTAAGCACATCCATAGGCATGTCTCACCATTCTCAGAGAATGTCTTCAGGATACTCCTCAGGACCTTGTTGCAGGCTCACAAGATGATGTAGATATATGATATAGCCAGACGTCTCCTAGCAGCAGCACTGTAAATGATGCTAATGAGACAGTCCAGTGAGATGCAAATATATAATTTCTAAATCTGGGTCAAAACAAATAATCTGCTTTAAATTCAATATCCCATACCAACAGTGAAGCATAAGTGCCATTGAGAGTTCCCATCTCTTGTAGCTTGGATAAAAGGAATGACGTTTAATTATAATTTTAATAATGCTGTTTCATTAACAAGTTTCTGAAGTGTCCCTTATTCTTCTTTGGCTCAAATCTGAGCTTTCTGGGCCATTACAAAGTCCCGTTAGTGTTTTTTATAAGTTACAGGAAAGACCATGCTTTTTACAGCTACCTTTTAGAGGCATTATGAACTATCAGACAGTATATCCAGGTTCTTTATGTTGTTACATTCTCAAATGGAATTATACCAGAGCTGAGGGAAATGAGAAGTGAAGTAAGTATGGGGTTTAATTCTTATTTGACAGATCAAAAACTGAGTTGCAGAAATGAGACATACAGAAGAAAACACACAAACTCTGTAGGTGAAACATAAACTGAACACAGAGTTTATGAGTGTAGACAGACATAGGGGCCCCAAAGTCATTCTCTTTTCCTTGGACAAGTCTTTTTTCCCCCTTTAACCAACCATTACAGCATCCATTTTCAAAGACATTCAGTATCATAGTTCTATTACTCAGTGTGCATGGGTCTATATCCTTCAGTGAAACGAAACAAATTTAGAGCTACTGCATGGCTCCTGCCATCTTTTTGAAATAATTACATGGGAGTCTGTATTTTGCCTCAGGTTCTGTGTGTGCCTCACCTTCATTAACTCTGCTCAGAAAGCAAAGTAAAGTGCAAGCTGAAATTACTGCACCATAGCTGCTAAAATTAGGCAAAGTTTGCAGTTTTGTCATTGGAGACCTGGTACTAACCTGCAGTTAGTCTTGCTATGCAATTACATAAAAGTGAGCACTGAAAAAACCTAGCAACAATGGAGACCAGCAGAAAAGGAAATAATTACCTGGTTTTTTATGCGAACAATGAAGAAGAAGTAGAGCTAAAGCCAGCTGCCTTCTCCTTCCATCTTCTTCTCTCTACAGCAATTAGTAATAAAACACAGTTCTCTCCCGAGAGTCCTGAGTCTTAAAACATGTGTTGGCAGGGTTATAGGTGATATGGTAATTATTTAAAGATGAATCAATTATGGACACTGAAGCTGTAGGCAACATGTTACTTTGACTCATATTTCAGAATTTTCCCAATTTTCATTAAAACAAGTGGTCATATAATGCCCATGATATGAATAGATTCCAGAGTTTTTTAACAAGAAGTAGAACTATGATAACTTGATCTTTGAGCTCTGGAGGTCAAAACTGTAACCTTTTTGTAGAGCTCATTAAAATGAGCATGATAGATATGTGCAACCATATAAGAAGTTCAGAAGACTCTGTCAGTAAAAAGACTTTCTTTAACTAGAAGCCCCTACCTGCCCTATGTGTGTATTTTTTCACAATTACTTGACAATATTAATTATCTTACCCACATCTTCTCTTTCATGAAGACACGTAATCAGTAGCAGGAGTTCTGCAAGATATCGAAGAAAAATACGGAGCCTGAAGCAGTTTCTTTTGCATGTACTGGGTATGGCTGAGGATCTTAAGTTTAATATGAGAAATTTCTTGTCCACATAAGCCCATTAATATCTTGTATTTATGCCTCTTTTTTTTTTTCCGTGAAGTAAGTACCTTGAATGTTAAGGTTCCCCGGAAGCATTACAATTGAATTCTTTAAGTGGTTAAAACTGTAGAACTTTTATGGACTCTGCAGATCCTAATAACAACTTGAAATTCTGTGCTCCAGTTTTGAAAATTAAAAAAATAATGTTATTAAAGGTCACAAGAAGGTGTTTCAAAACCAGGCTCCTAGTATACTTTTACTTAGACACTAGCAATATATAAAAGCTTACTGGATAATTGAGTAATATTTTATCATAGGAATCACAAAATTATTAGGGTTGGAAGGGACCTCTGGAGATCTAATCTGAGGCACTGTCACTTAGAGCAGGGACTTATCCAGGTGGGCTTTGAATGTCTGCAGAAAAGGAGACTCCACAGCCTCCTGGGCAGCCTGTTCCAGTGCTCTGCCACCCTCAATGGAAGCAAGTTTTTGCCTGTCTTGAGGTGGAACTTCTTGTGTTTTAGTTATGGCTTGTCCTGTCACTGGGCACCACTGAAAAAAGTCTGGCACCAACCTCTTGCCACCCGCCTTTGAGATATTTACATGCATTAATGAGATTCCCTCTCCGTCTTCTCTTCTCCAGACTCAACCGGCCCAGCTCCTGCAGTCTCTCCTCACAGGAGAGGTGCTCCAGACCCCTCATCATCTTTGTGGCCCTTTGCTGGACCCTCTCCAGTAGCTCCTTGTCTTTCTTGTGCTGAGGAGCCCAGAACTGGACATGGCACTTCAGTTGTGGCCTCTCTAGGGCCAAGTGGAAGGGGAGGATCACCTCCCTTCGCCTGCTGGCTGCACTCTTCCCGGTGCACCTCAGGATATCATTGGCCCTCCTGGCTACACAGGCACTGCTGGCCCATGGTCAACGTGTCATACAAATGAAGGAAAAATAGTTCACAGCTCTTGTTTCTTTGTAATCAAATCAAATATTCAAAAGTAATTCCATAATCTCAAATTATCCAAACCAGAGCATTTCTGTCTCTTAGGTACTCAAGATTTTGCATGAGCATACAGAGATACCATACATATATGGCCATACAGAGAGATCATACCTAAAATTAGATGAAATCATGTTTTATTTAACTGAATTATTTAGTATAGGTATAGTTCCACTGTGTTCTGTTTTACACTGCCCATTTCTTCTGCTTCAAGCCTAGGCTGGAGGAGCCCATTATAACAGTAAGAAAATCATTCCATTTTGTGCTGATTTTATCACTTGATTCCTGTGTTTTCCTCGCTTTTACCCACTAGTTTCTTTGCTGAGACTGCTCATGGAGCTGTTGTAGGTGGTCGGTTTTTGGCAGAGACATTAACCTGTAAGAAACTAGATTAACACTAAATGGGTAATAAATTTCATCCAAAAACATGGAATGGAATTATAATTTGATCACGTGTGTTCTCAGTAACATCTCTTTAGATAAACTTGGGAAGATCTTTCCCATTTATATCTATGACAGTTTCTAGTGCTTTTGGTGTCAGCTGACATGAGGGTCTTTCATGCTGGAAATCATGATTAATGGAGGCAAAATGAGCGTGTTCTCAACAGAATCTCTTAGGTTCATAGGTGTTTTTTTGGACTTCCTTTTGAACTTCCTTTTAGCAGAAATGAAAATGATGTTCCATAAGGTACATCCTTTTGGTGCAAGTTCCACTTAGATATTTCATTATGTAAGTCTAGATTCATAAAAGAATCCTACATATTTCTACTATGTAGTTGCAATTATTTGATCTAGTTTATGCAACTTGTTACTCTCTTCCTGTTCTTCTCTTTAATTTTATTTACTTACTCCCATAGATCTTGAGATTAAACAGTTTTTTTTTCCTTAAAAATTAATCCCAACTGTTCTTGTATCTTCTTAGTGAGTGGTCTGTCGGAAGCTCTGAACAGCTAAGAATATATGCCTACAAAAGTAGATTTGCCTGTCCTCCTGTTCAAAGGCAAGACACTCCTCACCACACTCACCATACCACATTTATAAAAATATATCCACAAAACAGGCCCATTCAGCTGTTGCTGCATTCTGTTTCTTCCGTGATTGGACATTTCTCTAAGCACCTGAATTTGTAAAAGACAAGCAATTGATTTATATACTGTAATGCCCAGAATAGTCTATTTAAATGCTTTTTCCTAAAAACCTGTCTCATCAGTGGTTAAAAAGAGGAAGTGTGCAGTTCCCCAGCATTCCTAAAATCCTTATTGAAAGTACTGCTTTGCTAAAATTGTTGTTTACTATAAAATCAGTGAACTCATGTTTCTGGTGAAGCACAGCTATTTAAATATAGAAAGACTGGTACATGGTTCATATAGATATGCTGCACTTTGATTCCCTTCCTGAAGAAGCTGTCAATATGAATAGCCTCAGAATTTACATAAACAGATACAGGAGTTCTGACTGTTATATCTTGCATGTGTAATCTTGATTATATTTGCTTTTATTTCAAATGTGTATGAGAAAGTAATGTGGAAGTGTTCATTTTATTTGTACAGGTGTAGCTCTGGAAAGCTAAACTGGAATTCAGTTATTGATACATTAGTAACTTGAAATTATGTATGTTAACAAATCTTATGAAGATTAGAACATGTAATTTATTGCCAGTAGCTCACTGCTTTTCTTCTTCTTGAAACTGTTTTTTTTACATACTCTGTTATACACATAAAATACATTTTTCAGAGTGTGTGATTCTTGCAGCATGCTGCTTTCCATGCCTTCCTCATATTTACATCAAAAGTTTTCCTTGACTTGGGTGTCTCCTAGCCATTTATGACTAGGTTGGGTTTTTTTTTTTACTTAGTTGAAAACCCAAGCAACCTGTTTCCCCTGGAAAACATATTTAGTGAAATTACAGTCTTGTTTGCCATATGGCGCATCATACAGATGGATGATTATTATGCAAATCTTTTGATTAGTGAGTTTCTGCCATTCTAGGAATCATTTGCTTTATGTGTGTTGGCTTTGTACACAATTAGTTCCATTCTTAGGATGATCTGGGACTGTGCCAAATCTTTGATACAGTTTTTTACAACTGCATACTTTTTTCTTGTATTTATGGTTTGTTCTATTTTCTTTGTTCATCAGTCAAAAGAAGTAACTTTTGCTTCAATTTACCATATGAGAGATATAATGCAAGAAACATCGTGCCATGCTGAATGAAATCAGTAGCAAAATTTGCATCTTTCCATCATAGACTCTGCCTCCATGGTTATAGGCATGTAAGACTGAGGAGGGGAGCAGTCAAATGAAGTATTTCATTTTGTTTTCAACCAGAATCTAATCTAATGATTCCTACTAGCTTTTCTCAATAAGCAAATTTTGTAGTTGAGCTCTGGACAGTTTGATACATAGTGCTAAGAGTCTGGGTTTTTAAAATTTCTACATGGTTCATAAAGATTCTGGATAGGAATTGTATCTTCAGTTCTTCATCTATGAACATGGAATTGTATGTGAAAAAAAATGTTACTTTTTGTAGCTAGGCCTGCAGCTAACCCCACTGTTAAATTTAGATTCCTTAGTTACAAGGGGCTAAGATCTGTGAGGGATGGAATGCAGTCAATATATGTTTAAGTAAGTCCCTCACTAACTTAAAATACTCTCTATTGCAGTTTGTTATAGCTCATGGAAAAAAAATCAGAGTTTTTCCCACTGTCTCAAGCAGGCGTACTATTAATAAAAATTAAAAAACATTGCTAAATGATATAGGTGATGTGCATGGACAGGAACATTTGATTTCTTATTTCTTGGGAGAGGTAAAAAGTAGCCCTTAGTACAGCTGAGACCCAAGGAGGTATGAGTGATGTCATTTGGGCTCTGCCACAGAATGGTAAACTGCACATCACAGGATGTGTTCCAGGAGTGGATTCTTGTAAATTAAGCTAATCCTTTATCACAAAACTTTCTAATGAGTGAGTCTCCTAAACTGAAATTTAGGTTTTTAAATGTTTCATTACTTGCAATATATTGACATTGCGGAAATATCTCAGACATAAACAGTATAAAATGATACTGCTATAACTTAACAGTATAAAATGTAAAGTGGTATTCCTTAACTATAAAAGTCAAGGTTATAGTGAAGGAGATGGTTTCCCAAAGTAAAACAGTATTTTATGGTCAAAGCCATTGCCTTTCATCCATTTATCTAAATCAGCTCATTAAAACATTTAATGAATATATAGATACCTATTCCATGGAAAGCAGCTCTTATTTCTTCAAAACTTGGAGAAAATAAAGTAGTTTTATCTAAGGTAAAAGCCAAAATTGACTAGCTGTAAAGCCAAACTGCATAATTTACTTCATCAGAGGCATTACTGGTTGGAAATTTTGGGGCCTAGATGGTTATAGCAAGCCATTTTAGTTTTAATCTCATTAATCCATTAATCATCTGTCTTTAGCCAGTTGAATTTTAGATTTTTTAAGCCACTGCAAGGTAAAAGAATGTCACTGTTGTCAGACAGGAAATCATTTGAAACACTATGTTACTGTATTTTGAAAAAATGCATGTAGGCCATTATACCTATGTGAAATAATGCTCTTAATTCAGTTCTGAAAATGTGTTTAAATACCTGGTAATCTAAATAATGGAAGTGTTCCAGATGTGGGTCCTATTTTGAAAGACAAACCATTTTTGGACCTTCTTTTTCAGTCTGATTTTGTGTGTCAAGAATTTTACCACTTAAGGCTGAATATTTATCGCTTTTCTTTCTCTCTTGAATTTTTCACTGTCTTAAAATGAGGTATTTGTTTTAATAAGGACCTTCTAAATATCCTATCCAAACAGGAAGCATATAGGGCAACAATGGATAAATAAATAAACCAAATCTCTTGCTAAAAGGTTCAATATCGAATCACTTAGAATTCAGAGAATTTCTTCAGTAGAGAAGTACACAGGCTGGATGACTTTCTCAACTGATGAGTGTTTCAGTTTCTTCTCTGAAATTTTTAGGTCATGATTCCTTATTCCTCCTGGTTGCAAATCTCAGTTTTGCTGTCAGTTTCTCTTGAATCCTCTTGACAGTTCTATCAGTGAGTATTGTGACCCTCAGTTCTGGCGCGACATGTGTCCTACGCTCACAGATTATAGCACTACCCTGTAGTTCCTGACAAGATGACTATAATTCTGTATAGTGACTGCTTGGCGTGTAGTCATGATTGCAAGGAATTCCATTAGTAACTGAGAACTTTCCCAGCATTAAGATCCTCATAATAATATCCTTCATCAGAATCTTCTGATATGGAAAGAAAAAAAAGGAAGGAAGGAAGGAAGGAAGGAAGGAAGGAAGGAAGGAAGGAAGGAAAAGACTATATATTCTTTAACAGCATTGCAGATTTAAGCAATAGTCTGGAAAGGTGAATACTAATTTAGAGAAAGGAAAAATTCAAGAATGATAGTGGGAATTGGTCTGCAAATGCCACCTTGTGAACAGAAGAGAGCCAGGTAGCATATTTCTTCAAGCTATGATGAAATTTTAAACGGATTTTTTTTTAATTAGTTTGCATATTTGCTTTCTGGCCCATTCATACATGAGTAAGATTGTTTTTCTTTCTCTAAAACAATTCATACAAAAATATTATTTAAACAATGTTATCTGCACAGAAGTACTTAATAAGTACTGGAAGTATTGGAAAATATGGTGAATTTAGGACCTGTGAACAATCTATGAATCAGTAAGGTCACAGTAAAGGACTAACAGTATTTTTTTTTTTTAATATCTTAATGAATGAATTTAGTTTCATTGTTCTCTTTCATAGTTATCAGGTTAAATGTGTATTGTGATGCCACTGTCACTAAAGTTTCAATAGGCAGAACTTTCCCTTCAATATGAACAAATTTACATCTTCGTTGGTTTGCGTAATAAAAATGTGAGGATCTACAAATTAAAAGCATGACCCACTTCTATAACAAAAGTGGTTGGATAGAATGAAGGTAAATACCATTTACTACAAATGTATAATATTTGTCTTGCATAGTTACCCACCTGAACTCACAGAGAGCTATACACTTTTCAGCACTTCAATATTTTGTTCTATTGGACTGATCATCTTTGGAAGTGTAATTCGAAAACACTAAATGCAGTGTATTCTGCACAAATGGATGAAACTGGTCAGGTGCAATGAAAAAAATTGCTTTTGTAGAATAAAGGTAAGCAAACATTTTTCCTTCAAACATTCCACCACTATTGTCACATATTGACAAAATAAAAATTCAAATGTGATTTCTTCATAGAAACTGAGAATTAGTAAGCTCTAGTAAGAGTTGATTAAGTCAGATATAGTTGATCTTTTAACATTTAGACCATTATTTCTCATTGTTTTTCACTATAGCTAAGCATTTTATGTACCATAGCTGTTTAGATGTGACACTTAAAAGAAGTTTGAATGGTGGACTTCAAATGTGCTAAAATCTAGCATGTGCTACTTTCTTTTTTAAAATTTGTTTATTTTTTTTAAAACTCCCTTTATCTTACTTCTATTTAAATTATGATCTTGAATTTATTGTTTTGTTTTTATATATAAATGTGTGTGTGTGTATGTGTGTGTTAGTGTATAAAACTGAATGCCTGAATTCTGGCCTGATTTATCCAGCTGTCTGATGAAAGATACTACCTTTTCCCATAAAGTTTTCAGGTTTTGGACGATCTCAGTTGAGACAATATTGCACTGATTTTATCAGAACTGATATCCCAAAACTAAGGAGTTCTTTGTCTTACAGCAACTGGATGTTGGAGTTCCAAATTAAGAAACTGTCTACTCATTTGGAAATGCATGAGAAGCTATTCTTCTACAAACATGAAATTCCCTTCATAATGTGTCTAATTTTCCAGGGAGAATTAAGCAGCCTAGCCATTCTATATTTACATATACTGCCTTTCAAGCAGGCGATCAACAATGAAGAAAAAAATCAGAGTGCACAAAAGCTGCATTAATTTTCTATAAATATCTTCCCATTCATCATTAAAAGCAATAATGAGCAGTTTCTTCTGTGATCACAAGAAACTTGCCTATGGAATTCAGAAACTTAGTTTTCTTGCATTTTCAATGGTAAGATTAGGCTAATTCAGGCTATCAAGTTATGAATTACCTTAGTGTTGAGTGTCATAAATTTCTTAGGAACTTTTATGTCCTCAGGCTGTGATCTGGGTACCTTACAGCCACTCCTAATGTGTATAATGAGAGGGGTTTGGGAAGTGAAGGGTTGCATTCTCCCTGTGTTGTAAACAAGACGGTTGAAACAGAAAATAGATGAAGTGACTTGGCCAGTGTCACACTTGGAACAAATAGAAGCACCAGTAACTGAACACAGACCTCCAGTTCTAGACTAGACCATCTGTTTGCCAGCCATATTTCTTCTTTATGATTCTATGATTGTTTATTAAATTCATATATCAGTCTTTTAAGTGGAATGACACATTCCACTGTTTATGCAGTGCCTTTCTAATTCTATGATTTCCTTTGAGAAACAGAAATTTAACTTATTTACAGAGCACCTACAAGCCTTCATGAGAAAGAATATAGTATTTATATCTAAATAGTAAAATAGATATTAGTTACTACTCTGCTTTCATTTGATTTTCTCTTTTGCTTATAGAGCTCTTGACAATTTGTCGCAGTATTTCAGCATAAAATAAACAGCTGAGTCTGATCAAAGAGACTTTTTGTCATTGAGAAAACCAAATTCTAATAAAGAAATATTATTATAAATAAATTTACGTATAAACTACTGATACAATGTAGTAGAAGATTTACTAAATTTTCTAAAACATAAATCTTTTGTGATGTCCCACCCTTAAGGGGATGGGAGCACCTAAGATTCGTAGATACTTATGATTGAAAGAAATGACAAAATTCAGAGAGTCCACAAAAACACATAAAGTTTTATTAATAAATTACACAATCAGCATAGAATTTTAGTCCCTGACCTCATGTATTAGTACATGGCAGTGGGTTTTGGATGAAGGGGTAAGGGAACAGAGACAGAGAGAGAGAGGAATAAAAGAGGAGGAGAGAGAAAGGGGGAAAGAAAGAAAGAGTGGAAGAAGAAAGGAAGGAAGGAAGGAAGGAAGGGAGGAAATCACCAGTCGTGGCTCCACTGTTAATCCAGCTGATTGGATGTCCGGGGTCCTGGGGGCACCAGACAAGTTTTACGGGGGTGCCTTTTTAGAGGTAGGTTTTCCCTGCCCTGGAGAGCAGTTTCTTGTTTTCTATGTAAATTAGTTATCATGTGCAGTCTGTTCTTTTAGACCTCTCTGGAAATGGGTCAGAGGCCTTCAGGGCTGTTATGTGGTCTTGATCCCCCCCACAGTCCATGCCCACTTCTCAGTCTCATTCCTGTGCTTGCACTGGACTGTGTTGTGCTTATCTCCAGGAACAAGAACAAGGACGTTTGCCCTGGAGAAGTGCTGCCCTACCTCTGCATGGCCCCTTCTCCAGCCACATCTTGTTCTTTCCCACAACAATCCTTGGTTATTGTCAACAATCCTTGGTTGTTATTACCAACAGTCCATTGTTTGCTTCACAGCCAAGCGGCTATCAGCATTTGGAACGTACACATCAGCCTCTTATCTTCCGGCCTTCTACACCATTGCATATTGCCTCCTTTTTCACATGATCTTTTTACATCCACACTGCTAAATAATGGGCTCTCATTACTTTCCTTGGGACTTTTGTGTATGGGGAAGCCAGTCTACCTAACTGCTTTTATGTATTTAATTTAAATTAGTGTTTACCTGGCCTTGGCAGATGTAGAAGGAGAAAAAGCACACTGACATTCAGAAAGGGACTTTAGGGTGGAAAAAATATGTTTCTTTCCACAAAGATACTAGAGATCTTCTGTGGGCATTTAGCTTTTTGCTCCATACAAGCTTCCATGTTGATCAGAGCTTTGGTCACTTTCAGGGTTAGGTCTATGTCTATGTCTGGAAAACCGAAGATTACACACGTGAGACTTGAATAGTAGGATGGCATCTTATTAAATCCTGCATTTTAATATAAATTAATTAACTAAAAGGGGGAGAATAACAAAGTTACTGCTTAATAAAGAATGTCAGATAATATATGCTAGTTGAGACTGTGAGCCTATCAAGATATCTAATGGAAACTTCAATTCAAAGGAATTTGTTAGCCCAATGAGAGATGAACACCATTACCTACAGAATGAAGGTTTATATGTAGTCAAGGAAATGGTTTGCAATAGTCATGTGCATTCTCAATTCTAAATTAATTCCGCAACTGTCAAGGAAATGACCTCCATACTGTCATAGATGTGTCATTTAATACTTCTGCTTGTATTCAGCAATATCAGAAACACACGGAGATGTTGGGAAGTAAAATGAGCAAGAAAAGAAATAATATTGGAGTATTTGTAGTATAGTGTTGTAAATCATTGTTATTCCTTTCCTTTGGTTGCTCCATGTGATTCAATGGAAACGGATGGTCTCACCTCTCATCTTCTTTTAAGAATTATTTACAGGGAATGATTCATCCCACCTATTATAGGTGCCTGTGGCAGAATGGGGTCACTCCCTCTCAAAAAGTTCCTCTCCCTCTCTTCAGTGGCTAGATAAAACCAAGATAACTGGTTTCAGCTAGACAGAGCTTTTTGAGGACAAGTTAGACCACGTAAATTCTACCTCCTGACTTGGAAGGGCTTTGTTTTTAATGGAAAAATTACAGAAATAGACAAGAAGTATTATAGATAGGGGCAAACTTGCACATGAGAAGAAATTGGAAAGACGGGGATCAGTTATCTTAAATAAGAGATGAATAAGAACAGGCATGATTAAAAGAAACAAAAGAGAGGATGTTAAAATAGTCAAGGAACTCCAAAGTAGCACTTATCTTCTATTGTAATAAAACTACAAACACCTTGTGAAAAAAATGCAGTGAAGCTTGCACAAACACAGAACATGTTATATAAATTCTAAATTCAACAGTAGTCAGAAAAGGCTCAGGTCTTTTACTCCTATGAGTACAGGAAGTTATATTAAGTAAATTTTTACTTACGTGAGAAAATAGGAACACTTAAGAGTATAAGGGAGCCACGTACCAATGAGCACTGGGAGGAACAGTCCTGTTCTTCCCTAAATGCCTGTTTCAATTCTTAGAACTATTGACATGTACTAGTATATTTTCTTGAAGTATCTCTATTGATAACTGTCAAAGACTGGGTACAAGCTAAAACAGTGATTTGATCTAATGTGGCAATTTTTGTATGTATGTTCTTCATTTCTAATGTGAAAACATAAGGTTAAAGGGAAAGCTAGTTCATTTCAGATGCTATGCAAATAGATTTAGGTTTTGCATTAAATCCTCTTATGGTGTTAGAAGGTGCATTTTTACCAGAACATCTATCCATAAAATGTGAAATAGCTTTCTATAGATTGCTATAGGAATGCATGAATTCTGTGAAACTCTGAAGTGCCAGTGAAAACTTACACTGAGTCTAATCAGATTCTGGTTTTGAAAACATCATCCTGTTATTTTTACTCTTTCCCATTACCTTTCTTATCTGTTACAGTCATAGTTATTAAAAGCCAAACACATAACAAATTACAAAATCTCATATGAATGCCAATGTTTTAAAAAGAGGTCTTGTTGACATTTTACTTTTTCTAGTAGAGCATGCAAGAAAATGGTCACATTCTTCTTTTTTGTATAAAGCAAAAGTTCTGTCTGAAACTCAAAACTGGATCTTTAAAATAGTATTGCAGTTCATGCATAGTTTAAGAAATTGATCATGTAAATCTGAAGGTAGAAGATGCAGTGTGATAGGTGTACCAAATGAAGTATTAATAGAAATCTGTTATAACTGTGTCTCTGTGCTTCAGTCAAGAGACATGTACTAATTCCAGTTGCTGTTAACGCATGGCAGTATTAAGAACCTGAGCCCTATGATGTATACTGTTTCCTTAATGCAGCACAGTAGCTGATATTAATTCCTATTTTTTTTCCATTGGTTTTGTTTTATTTTGTTCATTAAGGAAATCGTGTTATGGTTTGACAAGGATACCGTTTACTGAATGTTGTCCTCCCTAGACCACATACAATATTACAAAAAGAAATTGTATTAGTTATAAATATTTGGTGACCTGTATACAAAGCAGATCTTACAAGTCAAGCTTAATCAAACATTGCTGTGCTAGTTGCTTTAGTGGCATTTTTACTAGTTTTCTTCTTCAAACTAGTCTTTTAGACTGCAGACAACTGTGATTAAATTGCAATGTTAGTTCTGTGTTTATTCAACCACTAAGGAGCATTTAGTTAAAACATTTTATAGCATTTCACATAGTAGGCAAGTTTCTCCAAAGTATTTCAAAATTGAAATTGAAAATGTGAAAGCAGTCTCAGCAAAAATTACTTGATAGGAAGGTTATACAGTCATTTTCATGGTCTTTTAAATTGTAGAAAAGGGAATTCCCTATAGTGAGTTATTTCTGAAGTGTGTTCTGCTGCTCACCATGGAGGAAGTGGTGTTAATGTTCCATGGGAGCAACACTTAAGTTTCTGCAGACCTCAAGATGTGCCAGACCTGCCTTTTCTCTAGGGTTCCATCACTGTCTGTGAGCAGCAAGGAACTCCAGCAAGATGACAGGAAGGTTGTGCTTAGCCCAGCATCCTCAGTGGGTCCTTGAAACTCTCTCTTGAGCAATTGAACTGCCTTTTCCTGCAGTGCATGTCAGAGCTGCTTGGGGTATTCATGTGTCACCTGCTGCACCTTCAGTGTGGGAATCACAGCTAGGATTTCATTTGAACATATCAGTGAATATGCAGTCAGTACCAGTCCCGTAGGCATATATCCTCAGCATCCAGGATTGGCAAATAGGTATTAATCTCTGCAACATGAGATCGGAAGCTACAAATCCTTACCACATCTGATGGTATGAACTCATCACTGCCAAGGACTGCATCGACACACTCATGTAAGACTCTACGATTCGTGTAAGGCTCTATGATCTGTTAAAGTGGTCAGTTTTCCTATGTTGTTTCTTTTGTAGGACTTCATGTTACTGTGAAATTCTGTTGCTGGAAACGTGATTTTCCACATCATTATACTTCTTTTCTAGCTGGATCGTAGCATACTGGAATACTGTTGTGGACAAAGTGGAAAGCTCTTCAGAATAGCTGTTCTTAAGGGATTAAATGATTATCATCTCTGTTGCATTTCTTTCATCTTATAATCAACTTCAAGATGGTACTGGATAACTCAGTTTGAAGTGATTATATATTTGAAATAGTAAGTATTTGATCTCCTTTTTGGCATCACCGTGTTTAAACAGGTGGATTTCTTTCCATTAATGTTAATATACTTATGGTTCCTTGTAACTGTTCCTTTACTCAAATATTCAAGTGACATTTAGAGTATAAATCTGTCTAATAGGAACTGATATGCCATGGGTAAAATATCAAACTATTTTATTTACAATGATACTAGTAAATACAACTAAGAAATTACAAAATGTTTCTGTACCTGAATTAGGTGTAGAGAATGGGAGCTTAATGCTTCGGAGAAGGCTTAATGGAAGACAGGACCTTTCACTTGAGTAATCACCAGTTTTCAAAAGCTTTTATTACATTGTGATTGTATAATTGTTGGTATTCCTAACTTGAATTGATTACAGAACAGTTTTTATTGATAAAACCAATATTTTAGTTAATATTGTATGGTTTCCATTTTAGTAATTTGTACAAGAGTTGCTAAGATCCATATGTCCCTGAAGAAATTTTCATTTATATTCCTTCTTTGCTGAATACAGTGTTTCTGGATTTTCAGTCCTTTTAAAAATTTAATCTTTGCACATGAGATGTGGCATAAGAAATTCAGGTTTTTATATAATCTTAAATATATTACTGTCTAATAAAAATTAAATTATATTATTAAAAATGCCTAACACATGCATTACTTTCTTGGTCTGTTGGGCATTTACAATTCTGTCTCACTGAAATAAATGACACTTTGGTCCTCGTGCTTTCTAAGTGTTTTGGAAATTTTTACATCACTTCTGAATATTTTGGGTTTTTTCCAGAGGGTATCTGTAGCGATATGGAGCAGTGAGCAGTCCCCAGGCAGGTGCAAAGGAGGAACTTTGTTTACAAAAATCCCGGCCTTTTTATGCCGTTAGTCGGTTGTTAGTTTACATAGTTCTAAGGCACAACAAACCAAATTTAACCAACCACCAAACACCACGATGCAGGCACGAGACATTCCCACAGCAAGCCCCACTTCCCCTATTCTAGCTGAGTCATTCTCCCACAGTCCATTGCTACTTAGGCTAAGTAACAGGCCGGAGCCATGATTTTACCAGGCCTTCCCTTTACAAAGCTTCACCTATCGGTCACAGGTTTCTAAAATATGTTGCTCTCATTTGTAGCATTTTTTTTTTTACAATTCGATTAATCATCACTGGCCTGGAATATCCGGATTCATTTAAGACAGGCAGTGCCACTACATTTGGAAGAAACAGTGAATTCTCTTCTACTCAGGTATTTTTATATACTTTAGTATTTTTGTAGCTGAGTCATTTTCAGAACAAATAGGGATAACACTTAAGTGTGATTCTATTGTTCTTCATTGTCTCCTATTACAGGAAGCAAAACCTTGCTATATTTTTGTGAATTTGTTTCAAACTTCTGTGTTGTTATTATTACTACAAAAGAACTAGTTACTAAGATTAAGATCCAAAAAAGTACATCTTGTACTCAATAGCAACAGGTGATGCTTTGGATTTTAGACACATTTTCAGCATTCAGCTGCTTTAACTATTCTCCCTCAAATCTCTATTGACAGCACAAAATAAGTTTTATCCTTAATGGGACAGAGCTGCAGGTTCTCAGTTGATCCTTTAGGTGTTCTGCTCCTGGATTATTGGACACCTTAAAGATAATGACAAAGACATAAAATTTGGCTCAGTATTTCATAGGAGCCAGTGCAGAAATGAAAGCAGATTTGATGTGCTTGTAGTTGCAGAGGAAATGCACTGATGTGTTCTGTACTATTTTGAGTTTCCTAAGGGCTAATGGCTTCATGCCCAAGATATTGCATTGCTGTAGTCCAGCTGAAAGGTTACAAAAGCATGTTCTACAGAGGCCAAATCACCAACAGTAAAGATGGGATGAATTCTCGTACCTGTTTCATTGTCAGAAAGAGATGTCCAGGATCAGTTCTAAATTACAGACTGCCTTGTTTAAATGGGGTTGTGTAATATCAGCCAGTAGGTACTGTGCCACAAGCTCCTTAAAGTGTTTCTTCAGCTACCAGGTGTGACTTATTTTTTCCTCAGTTTCTGCTTCCACTTTCTGCTTTTCATCCATGAGCTCAAGTACTGAGGCAGTCTACATAGTGTTCTCAGTGGAGTTCATGACACCTTTCTAGTTCTTTCAGTCTTTGTGTCTGTATTTTAAATAAGTTTGAAGAAAAAGGGAACCATGAGGAACATTTTTCTACTGCTCCTCTCTGGTTATGACTCTCTTGAAATAAACTGTTTCAAAACAGTCAGCCTCTTTTACATGCCATTCATAGTTCATTGGCTATGTCAAATGCTGTAGAGAGGCTGGAAAAAAAGGAGCAGGGAAGACTCCAGTGCTCATAATGTGGATTGTCTAACAGTGACAGTAATGCCCTTTCTATCCCATGTCCTGAAATAAGTTCAGGTCATGACAGGTGATTGGTAGTACCCAGCTGAATGTGTAGGCAACAAGAATATAATAATCGAGATCTAGCAAGAGTATACTTTGAATGCAATATTGGGTTCAGATGTGTGCTTATAGTGCTGCCTTAACTTGTGAAGCTCAAAGCATAAACTCTGCTGCAACATGGCAGCTGCACAGCAATGAGCAGATATGCATTTGAAAGCATGAGAACCAAGCAGGCTGTTCACGAAAGATAAACATTTAAGACAGAGAGAAAATTGCATCGTTCATCAAAGAGGATATTTGCCACTTCTTTCCAAGTTTGCACTATGGGTTTGCAGCCTTGGACAAATAGGAGAGCTCAACTCACCACGTCTTAGCCTGTTCATGTGCCCATGACCTTCAATACTCAACTTTTAATCTTTTTATAAAAACAGACTCCTGTGTCACAGAGTACCTACTTTGTCCCTTCTAGAACATTGCCTCAAGAATGACTTAGAGCAATGAGTATTGGAACACTAGCAGGCCTCTGTTCTTTTCCAGAGTACGCATTTTATTTGAATCTTTTCAGATCTGATTCTACCTAGCTTACAAGATCTGAGAGTGCAGCTTTAAATAGTAAGAAAAAACATTAAATATATGTATGTGTGTATGGGTTTTTTCCTCCAGTCTAGAAGTTAGCTAGAGAATAGTATTCTTTTTAAGTACTAGAATAAAAAAATACTAAGATATGAAGGAGGCAAAAATTATACACTGAATTTAGTTGCTTGATGATGCACTATTTGCACTTCTCCAAGGAACATGGGGAGATTGCAGATGATCAGCCACTTAAACTGGAGCTTTAGGTGGGTACATGCCCTCCTCTGCATCTACAAAAGCTGGGTGAGCGAGGTAAACAACTGTCAAACAGTGGACCCTTGGCTCAGCAAAGTGATGTCTAATGAGCAGTCTGAAAGGTCTGGCAGCAATGGAAAGCAGGGTGACCATCTGCCACTTGGAGTTTAAGGAAGTTTTAAACTAAGTTCCAATTTAGACAGCACTTCAATGTACTAATCTACTCATCTATTTTTGATTAAGTTTTTTCATGTCTTTTCTTATAGGTATGAGCTCATTTCCTTCCCAGGTTTTGTCTGTTGTATTTTATAGTTCCTTGTTAAATGTGACCTCAAGCTTGACTGGCACTTTTAGGCAACAGCAGTAGATGAATACTAATGATAAAAATAGTTAAATATGTAAACCATGAAGTAAAGCATTTCATTTTTTCAAATAAATCTATTCAGAAGAGATAAAAGGATAAAAAATATTAAATACTTTATAGATATCTAAAGATTTTGTTTTTCAATTCCCTCTTTTCTTCCTCATCAGGCAAGTTAGTACCATGGAACAAATAGTCAGTCTCTGAATCAGCCTCAGGGCTTTTACTGAGTAATTAAAAGCTCTAAAGTTAGTTAGGCATCTAGTTCTCAGCAAGTATGATGATTTTAAAGCAGTTACACTTAGTGAAATGGGAAGAGCTGAGGAATTATATGATCTTTTGACCTAAGTATAGTGATTAAGATTTTTTAAAATTTATTAGCTTGAATATTTGTACATTACAGGCTATATAGTTTAACTCATTTTTCCCTAAACATTTTTGGTTTATTCTTCATTTTATGTCTTCTTAAGCTTTGTTTCTGGTTCTTGTTCAATAGCTCTTTGATATAAGTAACAACTCTATGGAGCTACACTATGGTCATGTCAGCAGGGCCTGATGGAAACAAGAATTTTTATTTCCAGATGATTTTTTGGCAGGTTAGGTTGCTGCATCACCTAATATTTTAAGTGCTCTTTTTAAAGAACAGATACCAGGACTGAAGGCATTATTCCGGTGTTGGTGTTATACAGGGCATTTTGCATCTGCAGCATAAATACCACTTCTCCCTTATTTGTATAACTAAAAATTGGTTCACTCTTTATGTTGACAGATTCTTAAAAGCTCATGCCAGGTTGTTTTTCCAGAAAGATTCCAGAGCTCTGTATGGTCACCTTTCTATGATTAACCTCTCACTGGGGACACATCTCTTTTTCCTAGGCTTCTAGTTTTGACTCTGCAAAAAGTGTTTTGTTTGAACAGGCAAACAATGCACAATTCAGCCCATTGTATCCATGTACCTTGCCTTCCACATTACATACTATGGCATCATTCTCTGACTAATCCATAAAAAATATTTTTTTATAATGTTATATAGCATTTTATCATTATATAGTTATTATATGCTATATTACACATTAAATATTACCTACTAAGAATTATAGAGTGTATTATAGATTTTATGTGGTACATAAAATTGTATTATTAGATATTAATACAATACCTATATTATTAGTTCTACTTAATTCCAAATCAGGGATTAAAATATTTATTAATGATATTGTTCCAACAATTGCTCATTAAATAAATCCACCAGAAGCACACATGTTTGGTAGTGGTTGCAAAATGGCAATTCTTTCTTGAGCTCTGCAAGGCATTTCTTATTTTACCTATAAAACCTGGTGATCCTTGTAGATTTCAATAGATCTGGTCTAAGGATCAGAAGATAAAGAACAAGTAGTAAACAAGACTCACATAAGCAAGGGTCGTTTATATTCAACAGTGAATAGCTTTTTGTAAGTGAAACAGAATGGGAAGACTTGAGAAGATAAACTGCAGTGGGCAGTTGCACAACCAAACAATTAAAGATGAGCCAGAAAACAGATATAGAGGCTCAGAGGTTCTTCTGTGAAGTTTTCCTTGTCAGTAGAAAAAGAAGGCAGAAGTGATTGAGTGGAGGGGGTCTGGAGTAGTTTGGTCACTGAGAAGCCTTCACAGACAGAAACTGAAGAGTTACTCTACCCAAGTACCACCTACTGGCACAATGGGATCAACCATGGCATCGGTGATAAGGAATTCAGAAAATAGAACCAGTCAAGAAAGAAGGGACAAAATTTGGCAGGTCTAGGGTGTCCAAGACTATTTCCATTGTTCAGAGAGAAGAAATTCAGGGAAAGTACACATCAATGGATAAAGTATATTGCAGGTAGAAAATAGGGCATCAAGAAGAAAGTGTATTACAGTTGCTGAGAGCCGTAGTCAGGCAGCACACATAAAAAAAGAAGGACAGTATTTATTACAGAGAAGAAACAACTGAAGGTAGTATATATTGTTGGTGGAGTTCTCCCCTCTGTTAGTAATTCATTTGTTGTCCACTTTTGAAAATAATTGGAAAAAAACTGAACAGCATTGAAGGTAAAGGGAAGTGCATTTCTATCTTAAAAGTACAATTTAAATGCTTCCTGATGCTCTCCTACCTAGCTGAAAATTCTGACTGCCATTACTCTGATAACATGTCCTGTTTCAAGAAGCAAAACCAGGGGGATCTTCATAATTTTTCTGTGTTTACTAAAAATCAGAATGGGTTTTCTCAACATTTAGGTTTTTAAAGAAGTGAAATTATTATACATATTAGTAACAAAGCAGCTGTGAGGCTCTGCAGGAATCCCATCAACAAGGAAGCAAGCGGAATGAGTAGAAGAAACAGCTGGTTAATCAGAAGAGAAGGCAGCTTGTTGAAGAAGCTGTCATGCCTGAATCTTCAATGGATGGGTCATTTTTGCTCTCATGCTCAATCAGTATGACAGCTTTGGTTCTAAATGCAGTGAAAGTCTTGGCCCTAATTTAAATTATTCCCTGATAATTTATTTAGAAATATCAAATAAATGGAAAAGCAGTAAAATTCAGATGTACCAGATATAATCAATTTTTAACTCTGGACGTAAACTTTATTCTTAAACCATTGAGATGATACATGTGGCCAATTTCTGCAGTCTCTAGCAATTGTTTTCAGGTTATTTGGTGGTGGTATTTGTTTTCTGAATAGTTTTCATGTCATGAGTTTCTTAGAGTAATTCAAATTGAAATACAGTATTTCAGGTCTCTGTCATCATTGTATAGTTTGATGTATGTTCAAGTGATGTTTGTGCTCACTCTTTGGAATTGCATTGCAACAATATGGAATATTTTTATGAATCTGTTTGTTTCACAGGCTGCTGCTTTGAAAGTCTGAGAAAACGTTCTGTTCTTGTAATTGCTGTTTCCATAAGCAGTTTGCACATGAGGTTAAAAACAACAGGGGTGTGGGGGTGGGTGTTTCCAGTTAATATTTTTTATTTTAATGAAAAGTCAGTAAAGCCATCTTCTCTGAATCATGGCAGGCAGACAACGTTATTCTACAGACATTTTGGCATTGTTCAAGTCACAAGGAATAAGTTAAAACAAGAACCAACAGTATGAGAGCCAAGTATCATGTATCTGTATTACTCTGAAACGCAGTGCATCAAGGAGAGCTGGGAGAGTGTTGTAGCAAGTGGCTCTATAGAGCAAATGAATATTGAAGAAAAGGATGTCAGTACAAGGGTTAAATAGAGTTTGCATACAGTAGACAAACATGATTTGGAAAATTTTGTCACTGGGCCACATACAATGGACGATAAATTTTTAACAGAAGAGCTGGTTCCCTTGGAAATTGAATCCAAACTTTTGGACTGAAGCAGAGGAAAGATAGTGTCAAAAATGTGGAGACGCAGTAAAGGAAAATCACTGAATCACAAAGTAAATAGCATTTCTTCAGTACTTTAGCTTCCTTGAAAATACAAGTTAGATCAAAATTTAACGTAATTTGAAATTAGTGAAAAAGGCAGTGGGATTCTTAGGTCCTTTGTCCCTGTGAAATCACCATGGGTTTTCTGAGTAGGCTGCTCCCTATGGCATTTAATTCAGATTGCATTAAATTATGCAATGAGAAAAGTTATTTTAATAGAAAATGGGCTTTGGATTATCACAGACAGATCAGAAGAGTGAAGGGGAGATATCATTATACTTGAAATTAAGCATTAAAGAACTATGACCAGAGTCATATAATCACAGAATGGTTTGGGTTGAAAGGAACCTTAAAGATCATCTTGTGCTGACCCCTTGGACATGGGCAGGGGCACCTTCCACTAGACCAGGTTGCTCAATGCCCCAGCCAACCAGGCCTTGAACACATCCAGAGATGCAACATCCACAACCTCCCTTGGCATCCTGCTCCAGTGTCTCACCACCCTCACAGTAAAGAATTTCTTCCATATATCTAACCTAAATTTCCCCTCTTTCAGTTTGAAACCATTATTCCCTGTCCTGTCACTATGGTTCCTGACACAGAGTTCATCTCTGACTCCCCTGTAGGCCCCCTTCAGTACTGGAAGGTTGCTGTGAGGTCTCCACACAACCTCCTCTCCTCCAGGCTGAACAGCCCCAACTTTCCCAGCCTGTCTTCATAGGGGAGGTGCTCCAGTCCTCTTATCAATTTCTCTGGACTTGATCCAACAGTTCCATGTCCTCCTTATTTGGGGGTACCAGAACCAGAAACACTTGCAAAAAGGACTCCAGTCCTAAATCATCCATAGCATTTGAAATGTAGGAAATATTTTATGAGACAGTAAAGGTATTGTGAGAGCAGCAAGGCAGTACTGCTGAATGGCTCACAGTACTCAAAAGCAGTTCAGATAGAATCTAGCATGTTAATTCAGGAAACTGCACTCCTTAGCAGTTTCCTGAAATAATTTAAAGAAAATGCACAACTTTTCTTTACTCACAGTATACACCTAAATAATGAGATAGCAGGGAACTTGATTATTATGGATTTTGGAGAGTTATGATAGAAATATTTATGAATGCTTAATCTCATTTGCATGACTAGAATAAATAGGGAAAAAATTCTGCTATTCATGGCATGTCCTAAAACCAGGGAAATGTATGTTGCAGGGAAATCATGATTTGAAGACCCAGTCTGTGTGCCTGGCATGCTTCTGTCTCTAAATCAGGAGGACTAGTATATAATATTGCTGAGTCTTTCAGTGTGGAAGAAAAAATATGGACAATTAAGAAAATCCTTGTAGTTCATGGACTGTAGCAGAAATAATTTACTTACACATATGGTATATATTTCATTATACCTTCCTCTGCTTGAAAAAATGGTTGTTAAATAGCAAAGCTTAAAAGGCCAGGTATTATGCCTTCACATGCAGGCATTTGATAAATTGCACTGTGTGTGGAAGGTAGGGGCCTCTGTAACTTGTATCTCTTGATACCTCAGTTAACTAGAAACCAAAAGTTTTTAGAAACAAGCATATAAAATTCCTCAGATTTCAAACTCTGACTTTTAAAGAGAAATGGTAACTTTTAATGCTGTTTTACCCAAGTTTAAATGTATAATTACTGGTTTTAAGTCATATATTAGACAAGAATTTATTTGGAAAGTCAAGTAGCCATTTCTAGGACTTTTAAAGAAATAGTTTTCTCTTTGTTTGTTTGGGTTTTTTTAAACAGGAACCAAAATGAACCCCTACGCATGTAGCAATGCTCTGAGAAGGAACCTGGATGTTTTCATTCTCAGTGGTATATCCATTATGTTATATTTGTCTTCCTGTATTTAATTTATGTGATATATCTAACATTTTCTCCTCATTGGTCTCTATGAAAACTACTGCCTGCATAAAATAGATTAAATGAAAACTTCCTTCCCAAGGTCAGCTTCAGTTTCTTTAAAGTCAAAGTGAGGACCATCTGTCTTTAGTAGTAAAATTAATGATTGCTAAGAATGTTGGCATAGTGGAGAAATATAAGCTAATTTAATGTTACCTTCTTACTTATAAATATCTGGTGTATGGCCATGGCATCAGAGATCTGAGCACAGTTTAATTTATCCTGGCTCTTATTCAGCTTTAGAGACTTGTCCTACTGAGCAAACCTGTTGAAAACCAACTCAATGGCAGTCTCTGCTGGCTCTGCAGTGCATTCACTACTCTTCTTTTTAAGTAATGTAACAGATTGCTTAATTCGCTGACTACCATTTAGGACAGATACTGAATTATCTAGATAAATACAGGGTAGAATTGCAATCTCTACTGTATATTTTGGAATGTTTAATACTGATATGGATTAATGAAAAAAATATTATTTACCAGATAAATACAGTATATTTCTAACTGCATGACTACTTTAAGAGATAGGGCCTATGAGAGAGTCTTTCCATACGAAAAGAAGAAATATTATGGCCAAATTCTGTATTTCTGCTTTTATTTCAGGAACTTCCAAGATCTGACTATATCTAAATTGTTGTGGGGTTAGTTGGAAAAAAAGCTGAAGTGACTGACGAATATATGCAGCTGTTTATAAAATAAAAGGCTAGGCTGTATTTGACTGTGGATTCCTTTCTAATAAGTACTTATTTCAGTGAACTAATAAACATAAAACTTCAAAAGGCAGCTTATATTAAACATCAGTCTTTCAGGTTATTCATTTACTCCATTTGGATTTATGGTTAAAATATTCCTGTCAGAAGTAAAGTGCCATTTATCTAATCCAGTTTCCTATGAAAATACACTTAAGTGATTTTGGAAGACTTCAATTACCTAATTGTATAAGAGAATAATTTATATCTCACAGTCAGTAACTTGAGATGCTGATTATTACTCAATTTTCAGTGAAAGATCAGACAACCTACCCGAGGCACTACACACATTGAAATATCTCTTATATTTTGCTAAGAGTGTCAAATGAATAGTGACCTGTGAAATAAAGATCAATATGCTGTGACATAGTATTTTCATAATCACAAGTATGAATTTATCATTTGCTTCAGCTAAATGAAAATAAAAATTTAACACTCCAAGGCTATCTCGCTTTCAGATTACTTTTGGCAAGATTCCAAAAATCCATAACTTTTAAATAGATGTAGTATTTCTTCAGATTACCACAGCTAAGTACTTACCAGTTTATTTGTCATTTACTTACAACATATTTTGCTAATCTCTGCTGAAAGGCAGTTCAGAAAGTGACTCTTAATTCAGAGTCAGTGGCTTTCAGGGTGTTGAACAAACACCATGTAAAGCTGAGGGCTATTTTTCAAGAGCAGCTTCCAAATATTAAAGGTGTGATTTATGCCTGTAACTCAGACATCTTGGGTGAAATCTTTGCCTCCTGAAAATTAATGCAAAACTCCCATTAACTTCAGTTTAATCCAGATATCAGCAGTAACTTCTAAAAGGCTCATCTTCCAGCACTAAATTCTGAGAATTCATCATAATATTAAAAAACCCCAAATTTCGCTATTTGGTTATTATGCAATCTCTCAGGTATTTAAATCTGTAATTTTTCTTTGAATGGTCTGAATTACTTGCAAATAGCATAGATTATAACAATAATTACTGTCTGTAAAATATTTTTTTGTTAAAAAGTTGTTCAGTGGTTGATCTTTAAACTAAGATCCGGTTTATGCACTCTTTGATGCATAGAGTCACTGAGAAGGGTACTTCAGCTATAAAGAGCATCAAATGACTTGCAGGTTCAAAACAAATAAGAGGTGATACTTAATCATAGGGCAGGTGTTCAGGCCACGGGCTTCACAACAGTTCAAAAAGCTGTTAGACAAATCTATGCAATAAATATACATCATAATGGCATGCAGATAGACATGTGTGGTTTAGAGACTCCCGAATGTGCCAAGTGACGGGAAGTAAAGGAATTATCACTTCCTATGTCCCTTGGTAAGTTACCTTAATAGCCCTTCAACCTCTTTTTTAAAAACACCTCTTATTTAAGTTCAGAGTTTTTCTAGCTTTGGCTTCAATTTGTGCCTATGTGTATGTCATTCCTTGTAGGCAAAAAAAGGTATTTACTATTCAAAATACATTTCATAGAGAGATATTTGTAGTCTTGATTTGAATGGATCAGTTCTCTAATCTCTTCATTCCCATTTTTTTCCCCTACAGAGTAGTTTAATGCCTTGTTATAAGGCATGCTAGGCATGTTTTTTGGAACTTGTATAGTTACTGTTCATTTTTTTTCTCAATTCTTTTAAGTTCCTCAGTTTCCTTCTTGAAGTACAGGCACCAGAAAATAGACACAGTATTTCCTTCCTAATTTTCCTAACACTGTATTCTGAAATAAAATCTATTTTGCATTAGATTTAGATTTTATCCTGCTTATATATTCAAGGATTGTACTCACACTCTTAGGTAAAGCATCACAGTAGAAGATGATCTTCATTTGATTACTTTCTATGACTCCTCAGCCTTTTCAGTTCCTGCTTCCAGGACAGCATCTCCATCTTGTAATTATGACCTGCATTCATCCTTCACTTGTGAATAAGCTTACATTTCTTTGTATTATGATATGTGGTATTTAAAAGGATCCTTTTAATCAAGAAACTGTGTGACTGGTCTATCTCCAGCTACCATGTTGTCCCTAAAGACTTGATTAAGGGTGACCACATCTCAAACTTGTCCTTACCTGAAAAGCAATATATTGTCATCGTGTTTTAGTCTTACGCCAGAGCCAACAATGAGCTGAAGGAATTTAATTTAAACATTTCTGTAATGTCAGGTTGACATTTCATATGTTTATGGGCAGGTAAGGTTCATCATTGCACCATGAGGCTTGAACTTTGTCTGATCAAGTCTGCTTCACAAGAGGTTAATAGTTCATTGATAGTGAAATTAAGCAGTAGTACAGGTTGCTTTTTGTCAACAGATGAGAGGAATCTTACCAAACAATGTTAAAATTTCCAAAAAGGTGGCAAGTTGGTAGTCTGAGGGATTCTTGAACTAAATGATGATTAAAAATATTTATTGAAAGGGAGAATAATAAAATTTTAATCTAAGTAGAACTTCTTAAGGGAAAAGGGAAGGTCACAGTGCAAACTGAATTTCTGTATTTGAGGCTGTTGTATATAGATTATTTTCCTTAACCTTTACTAGGTTTTTCTTAAGGGTGTTTTTAGAATGAGTCAAACAGGACATCCTATCTCTTTGTGTAAGGCTTTCTTGAAAACTGAATTACCAAAAACCTTCTTCAGTATAGAATTTCTTTGAAATTTCCAGAGCATCCAAAGAGTAATAGAATGTCCCCCTGCTAAAGAGCATGGACCATTTTGGAATTTTCAGTTTTGTCTATGTAGAAGTCACATCCCATTTTGCATGCTGCAAGATGGCACGAATACTACCATTGAATGCTAATGGTGATGGCAAAGATTGCATTACTATAATTCCAGCAATCTTTTTGTCATCTGTAATTGTTGACAGTATTAATAAATTTTGAATTAAATTATGAATAAAATCGAATTATTAATTAAATTAATTGAATTATTAATAATTAGATTATGAATAAAGCTATGATCTGGACATTGGTATAAACCAATGAAGTATTTTTCTAAATGATGAATGAATGTTGAAATCCAACAATTAATCAGTTTTTTAATTATTTAACTTTTGTTAAGTGCATTTCTAGTAAGAAAGCTATGGAGAACTAAGACAAATACTTTACAGAATACCATTAATATCATTTTGTCAGCCTAATTTATCACTGCATCAAATAATTTTGCCAAGTGTATTTAAAAAAACAGCCCTGTGTGTTAAGGTCATTAATTGAATTGCTGTCTTCTACCAGCTTCTGTCTCAGAAATAAATATCGACAGCTTTCACTCTTCAGAGACCTTTTTTTGACTATTGGAATATTTACTTTAGGATATAATAACATACAAGTTAGCTTATTTTTCTTACAGTCGCAAGGAGCAGTTCTTCTGTTAACATAATCTTTGTTTCAACATAAGCTTGCAGCATGTGGAAGGTCATGGGGCACTCAGGGAAATTTTAAATGTCAGCTTGCACTGTCTTAAGGCCTAGAGGTCTTGGGTTGCATGTTGTGCTATGAAACTTCGAGGATCTCTGCCACAGTTGATTGAATTTGGGGAATTAGGCACGAGGTGTAGGATCTAAATTAGTGCTAAATTTGCACAGGTCATACTGTAGTTAACTTTTTACCTCCTGTTGAATATATATTGTGATACTTCTTTTTAAAAAACTGAGCTCCTCCTATAGATGCACTACACGAAAAACATTTTTTACTTCATTATTTCTTTGTACAGAAGTCAAGTTTTAGGACTTGAGCTCTCAGAAACAATATTGGTGTTGGATATCTACAGCTAAGTATAATGTCTGTTTTGCATAGTCTTTTGGGTTTTAAATACCAAATCTCTTCCCTTGCAGAGGAGTCAATCAGGATTCTGATGGCTGCATCAGCTTCAAAGAGTTTGAATCTGCAATGAAGTACGGATGAGATGAAGTATCACCAATGTACTTTGCCTAAGGAATATTTTCTGGTAAAAAGACAAAGTGAAAACTTCAGATCTCAAGATATTTAAAAATCAATGAAACTTCATTTGTTTCAGCCAGCATTTTAAGAACTTTGACTGTAAGTGTAGCTCTGAAGAACAGCCTTTGAAGATTTACTGTTGACAAGTCGGGTGTATTAATTTACATGTGTATATGTGTGTAGAATGCTTAAAATATTTGAAATCTCAATTGATTCATAATCACCCCACTTAGGAACTGTAACTCTGTACTTTCTCTTTTTGACTTCACAGACAAAAAAGGAGCAATTCTGATTTCCAGTTACCATGAAATTTACTTGTTCACTTTTTCAACAGCCCTTTGTTGACAGACCAAAATATCTCACACATATAGAAACATGTAGATTAAATTTACGGTAGGTAATGCCTGTTGGTTTTGGGTTTTTTATCAGTATTGTATTTGTCTTCCCTTTATTGTTTAACTTACATATATTGTTCTTTTTTATACATTACACATTTTTTTAAATTTAACAATTATTAGTTAATTAGCTACATGATTTAGTTCTGAACAATTACCAAGAACTTTGTATGTAAGGAAGCAAGCATAAATACTTAGCTTTAAAAAAAAAAAAAAAAAAAGTTAAAAATAAATATTTTAAATGTGCATCATGGACCTCAGTCTTGCAGGCTGAAAATTCTGTGTATTCAAACCTTCAGCTGACTTTTAGGGAAGAATTTGGAGATATACATATGTATATACACTAGCAAGATCACAGAACTTCCCAATAGTTGAGGGACAGTATAAGGTGGAAGCTGTCATTGTCTACAAAGTTGTCTTAACCCTCTCTCTCTCTCGCCCTCTTCTGTCCAGTAACTAGATGTTCTTACCTGCTGTAACTTTATATACATCCATCCAAGCTGTGCTATAATGAGAGAAATATTTTTTATTCAATTTATTTTATCTGTGATCACTTCCTACTGTCTTCTTGCGTTCATATTAATAGTGACAGAAAATAGGGATTTCATTACAGGCACTGTCTCTGATCATATGCCCCATTCCATGGCTTCATTTCTGTTTTCCTGCCAGTTGTTATGTTGCTTATAGTAGAGATTATTTTTTTTAAACTGTCCAGAAGCAATCCTCTCCTCAAGAGAGCCTAGAGACTGTAGCATATACTTAATACTGCTGAAAATAAATAGCAAAATAACAAATAATAATAATGATCAGTAACAGGAAGAGAGTACCAATTTTATCCTTAAGTCAAGAGTCTCCAATTTCTTTCATATTTCAGTGAGACATTCCAGAGTACAATTTACAGGTGAAGTATTTATAAAAGGATATCTATCTTTTCTGTTTTTGTTACATGTATGTTTCTCTCTAGGTACAATCAAAGTGAAATCTTTCTCTTTTTTAATTCCAAGGCAGGTAATATATAAATAATGAGAGGAAGTTGGTAACACTGAATACATCAGCAGATTTACCTGATTCTGTATATAAGAACCAGGTATCTGCTAAATGAAATGAGCTGTAACTCAGATATCATGCTTTATTTGCTAATCAGTGGGAGCAAACTGGTGTTGCCTTTGAAAGGTGATGGTAAGACATGCTAATAGATTGGAGCTTTGCCTTAGAAATGCCATTTCCCAATAGATGAATGTTTTCATAAGAGAATCATCACCATAGATGTTAATTAGCAATATCATCACATGCTCTTCTGAGATGCAGGAGATTGAATTATTATCCCACAGGGAGAGTTGGTACAGGTCTATGCACAGTCATGAGAAAATATATGACAGTTTGCTGTGTTATTACTTAGACTGTATTTTTTTGTTCAGTAGACCTCAGTTTTCTTGGTGCCTAGACCCTGTACCCTTCCTAAACACTAAGTCCATGCAGTATTATTTTATTGTTACAGATTATTTTATCATTATTTATTATTTTACTTATTTAAAAAATAATTATTTAGTTCATAGGGAGCAATTAAAACCACTATGGCCTCTTGTTTATATTTCTAGTATACCTATGATTTGTTGTCTAAATAGTTGACAAGGTATATGCTATATTGTACAAGTATAATATTCTGCTAAATATTTTACCAAACAGAAAGATCTTTGTATGCTTTTAATAGTAAGAAATTTATATATCTTGTATATATGAGAAGGAACTCTAGAGAAGAAAGTGCTCTTATCTCCTTTATTTCCATATGTTCTCAATCCTCATTTTCTCAAGGACTTGAAAAGGTGCTGTGAACTTGAATTGCTGAGTCAACATAAACTCCAGGAGAGGCCAATGAAATTTTTTTACCATGTTCGAATTTTTTTTAGAAAAGAGCAGATCTGTATTAAAGGATGATAAGGACTCTCATTTCTCCTTCCATGGGACTGACAGAAAGAAACTGCTGATGTGATGACCACAGTGAAGTGGAACTGAATAGGCCATGGTGACACTCTTCCTCTTGAATACTTGAATGGAAATTAATTACTACTTACTTCTTGTCTGGGTTTTGGCTAGCAAACTGCAGAAACACTTCAGCCATGGCTAAAAAGAGATAAAATCAGGAGTGACATTTACTAGGTGGTGGCCTATTCTCACTAATGGTTTGGGAAAATAACGAAAGCAATAGCTACCTGGCTATTGGTTGAAAGAAGCTACATGGTCTTCAGTTTTGTTTTCTGCTGCTGGTGTTAGAGCTCAACATCAAAGGTCATCATGGAAGGACTGGCAGAGCTAAGAGCTACAATCAACCATAGCCTACAAGCTGCAAGTCTGGCAACTCAGTTTAACTTCAGAGTGACATAAAATGAGACTATTCACTCATTAGCAGGTTACATTCTTATCTGCAACAGTTCCAAGAGTGTAAGGACATCAATGATAAAAGTGATATGAGCCAAGATAATAAAGTTTTTTTGTTTGATCACTGCCATCTTTGCCCCTAGGAGCCAGAACTGTCTGAACCTCCAGAACTGAAAAAAAAAATGAGTTGCAGTAGCTAAAGAGCCGTTGCTCTCTAACAAATAGTGAGGCATGTGTCTTATGGAACAGGGGATGTTCAGGATTTACTTACCCAAATGTTATACGATCTTTTCAAAGTTAATGAGTACATTTGCTTTCTTACTACATGAACTTTTTCTTGTTTTCTGACACTGCATTTACTTAACAAACAGGATTTCCTTGTTAAAAGTATCCATTAGAAAATATTTACTTTCCAAGCGAGTGATCATCTGTTTAAATTATTTTCAAATATATCCTTTACACGCTTAGCCAATTGCCACCATTTTATAGCAAATAGATTATATAACCATAAATGCTATCAAAGGATATTTGTTTTGTTCTCCTGGGCCTTCCATAATTCCCTATAGCTGTTGAAATCTACTATTCTGTAATTTCCTTTTAAAGGATTTGGATGGTTTAGACTTTTTACCATGGTGTGTACAGACAGCAAAAAGGGCAACTGCTTAAAACTGAAAGAGGGTAGGTTTAGTTTGGACAAGTTGTTCAGAAAAGCTGTGAATGCTCCATCATTGGAAGTATTTAAGGTCAGTCTGGATGGGGCCTTGAGTGACCTGATCTTGTCAAAGATGTCTGTGCTCATGGCAGGGGGATGGACTAGATGACCTATAAATATCCTTCCCAACGATTCCCATTCTATGTTTCTATTACTTTATTTATAGAATGAACAATTGTAAAACTATGGTCTTTGGGCAACATGACATTCCTGATGGCCTGCCCTATGTAGTATACTGAAATCTGGGAGAGTTTTCAATGAAAAATAATTCAGACAATTAAGCCCAATATCAAGATTGGCCACTCATAAATATTTTTTTTACCATTTACTTTTTTCCCCCTGTCAAGTAATATTTCATCCATTTATTCATTAATCAGAAGAACAAAAAATAAATAAATATGTGCAGTACATCATAGAATAGGCAGTATTTCCCTATAAGGTTCCCAAAATAAAACTTTGTGTAAAGATAGTACATTAAGTTTGTGGCAGTGTTACTGTGTCTTCTATCTTTAATCAGCTGTGTGGGTGGTGGCTGACTAGTCAGAGTAACTAGCTGACACATGAAATGTCACAGTTCAAAGAAAAGCTTTGGCATGACTCTCATTTACTATAATATATCAGCTTTACACTTCTCTGGCAATGAAATGCCATCTTAAAATCAGGATGAATTACAACTGCATTCTGCACTCCTGCTTTGATTCCTTAACATTGTTCTTTGGGAAGGCTGCCCAAATATAAAAAAAAAGAGTCAGGCCTGTTTGTTTAACATTTTGTGTAGAGATTCCCAGTAACAATTTGAGAAAATACATTGCACCATTGTCTAGAATAAATACTAATAACAACTGGGGGTTTTAATCATAGTTATTTTAGGATCCATATTTGAGCCTCTTATTTGCAAGAAGTAAAAAATTAGTGATGACTTTTAAAAGAGCCCAGAGGTTGCACATGCATTGACATTTTGTCTCAAAGCAGTGCAGTTCTGAAGTGAATCTCTTGATCTTCCCCACTTTCTGTGTATTGGCTTGGTTTGCAGAATCACTACAGTGCATGCAAATCAAGATTCATTCTGGAGGAGAATAAGCTAGAAGACCATTCTGGGCTCACATGAAACATGTGGCAATACCTAACAGAGATATGAGTCTGAACAATGACTACTTTGCACCACCACGAAGTTCTCCAAGCCTTCCTGCATGTCAAGCAGTCCAGCTGACCATCAGCAACAAGGCATCCCATTCTCCGTGTCTGGTTTTTCATTTGAAAGAAAAGCCAGTCTCACTGCCATCACAGTGTCCTCTTGGATTTTTTTCCATGGCTCAAGACCTTTCTTTGTCCTTTCAATGGAACCTTTGGATGTTGATCAGAGTGGGGGCAGAGTTTGGCAACCTGTTCCAGTGTCTCACCACTCTCACAGTATAGAATTTCTTCCTAATATCTAATCTAAACCTACTTTCTTTCAATTTGAGACCATTCCCCCTTGTCCTGTCACTACATTCTCTTGTCAGAAGTCCTTTTCCAGCTTTCTTGTAGGATCCCTTCAGGTACTGGAAGGCAGCAGTTAGGTCACCCCAAAGACTTCTCTTTTCCAGACTGAACAAACCCAATTGTCTCAGCCTTTCTTACTAAATTACTGGTTTTGCAATGAAGTATTTGCTAATGTAGAGTTAGCCTGGGAGTCTGGTGTTTAAAATTGCTTTGACAGCTCTGCTGTGGAGAACATCTCAGCCTTAGTCAAATGTTATCCCTCACTGACACCAGGGAGGAGTATTTCTTTTTGTGCCCCAGTCAAGTTAGCATTTGTTTATAAAATTCTTTTAAAGAGTCATTCTAATTTATATAAATTTAATTTACAGTTGGCTTTACTATATAAAACAAGAAGTTGAATAATGTGGACAAAGATGGCTTACAAACTAGCTATGAAAATTAAGACACCTACAATGGCACATCTTCGAATGAGTTACTGTGTTAAAAGATCTGAGATAGGTCTCCTGAGAAAAGCCTAGTAGCTGCAGAACATTTATGCTAGAAAGGAAAAAAACTTTTAAATACTTAATCCTTCTTGGAGAAGAAAGCTGTGATACATGTTAAATAATTGTGAAATATTCAGTGACATACTGAGATGTAACAGATGCTATGGAATCATGTTATAGTCAAACATTGTACTAATTTTGTAAGTGTCATATATTTGTTAGCATTCCTATTTCTGGCTAAGGGCAATCTTGAGAGTTAGTAGTATGAAATCTAGTGATAAAAGAGTACAAATAACGAGTCATTTGAAGTTCTGCTTACCCACTCTGTTGGGAAGACAGCATACAGACGTATGTATCTATCTCAAAAGGCCTCTGAAGTTGAATTACATTAAATTCTGACTTTTGACAGCACTGTCTTGGAAGAGGAAAGCCCTATTCCAGAACTGATACCCTGTGCCAAAAGAAAGCAGCCCTGAGACAGGACCACAAGTATCCCAGATTTTTCAAGTCCTCATTTGGAAGACAGGTAGACCTGACCTGATAAACTAGGAGATATATTAGGAGCATGTTTTAAGATTTCTTTTTTTTCTGAGAGGGTCTTGGTCTGAATCAATACATTTAATTAAATGTTTTGGGAGGGGAAGTTTTACTTGTTTTTTTTCATAGTTAGCTTTGTGAAATGAAGACTTTTTATTGGATATTTTAATAAAACCCTGAAGTCAGACCTGCACGGAAAATTACAGAACAGTATAAATGATGGAGCCCAAAGACCTTTCTGGACAGAGACAGAATTTCACCACGTGAAAGATCAAAAGCAGAGTCCTGAAATTTAAGATAAATGCAAGAAAATTGTAATTGTACTACGAGACAGATCTAGGATCCATCTCTTCCAAAGTGCAGTCTCTGACAGTTGGTAGAAGTGGTGATGTAGCAATAAGGGTGCAGAAGAGCGATACCTCCCTAGCGTGCTCTGTGTGTCCAGCAGCCAGAGGTTCGCATCTCCCTTCCATCCTGTACTGTTCTGTAGACGTGATTCTGTTCTCAATCACACTTGCTCCTTTCTCTGTGTCTTTTTTTTCAGTCCTGCTACAGACTTTTTGAGATGATCAGAACTATGCTCACTGCTGAGGTTGTGGAAATAACTGTTGCTTTATATAGCAGCATAATAATGTTTCCCATTTTATGTTCTATAGCTTTCATATTAAGAATTTAAGATTCAGTAGTGAAATGGATGTAGAGTTAATTCAGAAATAAGGTTAGGAAGCAGTTAGATTTCTCTTTATTTTTACCATGATTTTCATTCATACATGATATATAATTTTACTATCATAGACAAAAATACATATATATGATATATATCATAAATAAGAAATAAAAATTAGGAGTCAGACTATTTATAATATTTAAGCACCTACAGAAATAGGAAAGTGGGTCTTGTAATCTGCGAAATGATTGAGGCAGCTAAGTGCTAGCTTGTACTGAAATCTAATAGTACATCACTTTGAAAACCCTGCAGGATTTAGCCTGCAGCTTAAGGGCTCTTTTTAAAATTAGACTCTTCATATGAATAAATAGGAGAAAGAAGAATTTTAAAAATCAGACACCTATCATAGAAAGGCTCAGTCACGCAGTTCACTGAGAACATGAGGTAGATCCTCAGACTGGTACTTGACCACTGGTGGATTTATAGACTATAGAGCAATATAATGCAGAATGCTGCCTAGAAACAAGGTTTGAGTTCCACACTCTGCTGTGATGATACAGTGTAGATGCTGAAAAGCTTTGGTAGAGAAATCTTTCAGCTTTCTGCAGCGCTCTGTGAGAACTTTGTGGTTCTCACAGAAGCTATGAAAAACACTGCTATGGGTTTTTGTAAACTAACTCTTTATCTTGCACCTGGGTTTGTTATGCAAGATTGTTATGGTTCTAGCCTTCTGATATTTTGGAATAAGTGTCTTAGAGCTTGACCAATCCCCTCAAGGGGTGGATGGCCAAGCACCCAATTGTCTTGTGCCATTCAACACACTCTTTGCGAGCCCTGTTATAAAATGATGATTTAATTAATTAATACAGGATCAGAACTGCTTTCTTCCTGAACTTGGTCGTGTCGTTTCTTGCCGTTCTTGGTACTTTACAGCGACAATACAGCTGTGCTGCTCCGAGTGGCAGAGGAGTCCTCCCAGCATCTGCAGAGAACCTTCTGCTCTCCCATGCTCCATCTGCCCTGTTAGGCAAGGAGTGTTCAAACCTCTATGCAGTGCCACAACCTGGGCGTATTATGACCAGACAGAGTCTGCTTCATAGAGAGATTTGCTCTGTTCACAATGAGCCGTGAGAACAGCTGTAGATTTCTAAACTTAGCAAATCACCTAAATTTACTGGACCTTAAGAAAAGTGAGTCATACAGATTTATTTAAAAATCATGTAGTACTGTAATTTATGAGGTGCTTTGACACAGACTGGTCAGAAACTATGTTAATATTGTTGCTATAATTACAATGTTTTGCTCCTAATTGTGAAAACTGTAATGATCTACAATTTGGGATGATGTGTTAAAATTTAGATCAGTAAGACCAATTTTTAGACATACAAAACTGAGGGCTGTAAGTCAAGGGTGAGAAATCATGTTGGATCTCTACTTGAGAGCTCATCATGGCAAAAAGAACAGTAGAATCACAAAAAAAAAAAAAAAAATTGTAACTCTCTGATTTGTACCAGTTCTCCATTGCAGCGATTCATCATTGCAGTTCTTTGTTCTCCATGGCAATTCTCTACCTATAATATGGAACAAAAAAATTTAGAAATGGTGTACATAGGCCAAGGGACATAAAGAAATTCAGGCACCTTTGTCCTCCTGAAGTAATATGAACTTCAGAAATGCCCTATGGGTCAGGTCTTAGTCCGTTAAGTTCAATAGCCTGCCTCCAACTGTGCTCATGGGAAACACTGTTTGGGAAGGGCACAGAAGCCAGGGTGTTGCCTGCAGTTCAGTCCCCTCATACTGCTTCAGCATCCGCAGACACCAGATTAAGAAAGCTGGAGGGCACTCTGCTAGTCTTAAAGACTTATGAGGCAAAACCCCCAAACATTTACTTTTACCAGAATTGCTAAACACAGGCTAAGCTAAACTTGAAATGGTTGGGACCCTTCCAATCATAGTTGAAAAAGCAAAACCTAGACTCTGTCATAAGAAAATGTAAACAGTCAAAGACTTTCAAAGTATATTTATGATCTTTTATATAGATATATCATTCAGTATTCTTTTACAGCACTCTCCTTTCTCTTAGGAAGCGTATAAATGAGATTATATTTTAGCTGCTAATTAATAGTGTTCCACAGCCTTCTGACAACAGAGGAAATTCTTCAGTGTCAGCTTTGCTCCCCCTTGCACCTACTTTCTTTGAAATTACTTTTATCATGCTTTCAGCAAGACTATAGCTCTTAACAGGGGCCTTGGTATCAAAGATGTAAAGATTCAAAGATGGACTTGCACACAAAAATTCTTCAGTTATATTTTACTTCAAAACTTCTATCTATTTGGGCTAAAAATGAGAAAATTATTTCTCTCAATGACATAGCCCTGTATTTCTCAAAGATGTTCCCAATGCAGTTTGTGTATTGCATTAAGTGTTCAAATGTGGTAAAAATAATGAGCTGTCCACTCAATTATTTGCAGGTCTTCAATAATCTGCAAACTAACGCAATCATTAAAATGTAACATAATAATAAAACAAAAGAACAACAATGTAAGTCTCCTATAAAACCATTCAGGAAAGATTCCTCATAAATTTATAAATAAAGGTATGCTGCATTGCTTTTATACAGTAATTTCAAAATCCGAATGCCACTTGTATGAGATCAAATCCCTCACAGAGGCTGTCATATCAGAACAAAATTAATAGCTGGACTTGGTGACCTTAAAGGCCTTTTCCAAAGTAAATACTCTAATGATTCTATGATTAATACAGCAGACTCATAATTCCAGGTTTATTTAACAAGGTCTGCTTTTTAAAAATGTGTTGATTGATGTAAGTATAGTACCATCCTGTGATTTCATATTGACTGGTTATGGTATTCTCTCATGCATTATCTGCATTTCTTATTTATATTTTGTCCTTTTTATGTCATTCTTGCACTGTAAAGGGATGTTAGAATGAGGGTAAATGTTCTTTATACTCCATTTATATTCCTAAAATGATATAAAATGAACAAATGAAGACCATAAGCAAGGTTATTTTATGTCACTTTGTATGTGTTTAAAGGTGTGGGCTTCTCTGTGAGATCGTACAGAGAATCTCAGATTCCAGGAAATATTGCATCTTCCCAAGTGAATGGCAATAATTGAAGTACCTATCTTCCATCTCTCACTTTAGAGGTTTTCTTCACTCCCTGTGTTACACAATCGTTACCGATGTGACATCCTGTTATTACATGAAAAAGTGGAGATTTCCAGGAGATAAAATCTCAATTAATACAAGGACCCTTTGAGCGTACATCGCTGGGAAGTCTAGCTAAAAATTCTTCTGAAGGAGAATTTGAAGCCAAGACAAATGTTAAACAGATTGCATTTCAGTGTTTTCCAGAGGTAGCCTGAATCTTCATACTCTTCATACATGAAGAACTTCAAATTCGTTTCTACTTTCTTTTCTATTTACTTTTCGACAGCATGAATTTAGTTTACATTATTTTAAACAAGATTTAGACTTCTGTTGATAAAGTTGTTATATACAAAGAGGAGGTTTAAACATTTACTGTCTTTAAACAATCCTGCTGATTGTATAGGAGGAATGCTGACGGAGACTTACTAAAGGCACTGCTTTGAAGAATAAAACTGAAAAGGACCCAGAAACAGAGTAGACCAAGACTGCCAGTGTCATGTCAGGCTGGCCAGAGCATCTCAGGACAATTGACAAACCTTGGAATATGACACTAGAAATGCATTTCAAGTATTGAGGGAGATACACAAACAAATTAATTTGTGGGTTTCATACGAAAGAAGTTATAGTATCATAAAACTATTTTGGGTTTAGACATGATTGTAATAGTAATATTAGTTGTGTCTGCTGATTTGCATTTCATTTCACCCAATATAAATCCAACACTAGCAGGACTACCTAGGCACCAGTGAAAGTAAATGTGGAATTTTTAAAAGTATGAAACTTAGAGCTGTGACTCACTGAAGTTGCATACAACACATTTCTGAAGGCTTGACTTGGGACAAAAAGATACACATGAGCTAATTTATGTCAGTGAAAAGTAGCTGAAACTAGGATGCTTTAAAATATCTGAGTTAATTATTCTCTTGCTAACTGTAGATGTCTCTATGTTGTGCTCCACAGCAGAGAAATACCCCTGCACATTTTTCAATATCCCATCCATAGCCAGTGGAATCAGAAGTGTCAGAGAAGATTTTATTTTGTCAGCATAATCTTGAATGCTGATGATATGTATGAAAACAGTATTCTAGTTACATGTCAACTGTTGGAAGTTTTGTTGGAAGATTTGCAACTATACAAAACATCTTTTTACTTAAAACTTATATTTCATTCAAAAACCATTGCTGCCCAATAAACAAGAAATACCATGATGCCATTTTGTAGTCACTTTTCAGAGCATAGCAGTTAATCTAACTCTACAGCTGCACTGTAACTGTACATTAGAAAATATATGTGATGTTCACTTACCTGCAATATAGGGCTAGGGTTATCTTAAACTTGGCATTTTTATGCCTTTTAAAGCAGTCATGCTGTAAACTGCATGCAATCCAGTAAAAAACCACTTTTCTTTCCTTTGAATACAGTTGATCACTACTTCAGGAGTATTTATCACATCAGCATCTATCCTTGCACAGGATCCCAGTAGGCAAAGTACTCCACAAACATGTCTAAGGGTCTCTGCCTCTCAGAATAGGGTACATAGTTCATCTTTTGTGCTGGTGAGATAAAATACTTACTCCACTGTTTTATGACTGATTTTACTTATCTCCAGCTATGCAAATACTACATTTTTGCATGTTTTGCAAAACCTGTTAACGCCCCTTCCTGAATCAATCAACATCAAACCTGAATATTTCACCTCTGTGAAATAGTCTCTGTTATTATCATAAACATCACATGGGCAACAGTAGGTTGGCAATCTATGTTTGATGTTTCTCCTCCCTGCAGCAGATAATATATGTGCATAATTGCTCAAGTGCCATCTGGTTGCAACTTAAGATGTGTTGCTCATTGATAATGAAAGCATTGATTCGATCCCACACATAAAATGGAAGTCTGTTTAATACAAGTTTGCATGATTTTGTAGGACCCTGATATAAAAAAAGAGCAATGCCTTGTCAAAACCTTTTAAGAAATGTGTATTTAATAATAGTTTTTCTAAACAGAATGAAAATGTGGCTGAAAGAGACCTGATTGTTTTGGAATTGAAAAATTTAATTGTTGCTATGAGCATGGAGTGGCATGCTCAGCCCGTTTAATCACACTATAGGCCTCCCATAGGTCTTCCCTAGCACAGAGAAAAGGAGAGGGAAGAGTGAGGTTAAAAGGTGGTTGAGGCTCAGGCCAGAGTGTGCTGCAGTAAATGGCAAAACTCTTTGACACCTGCATGTATGCCACTGCCCTTGTCTGCTCAAAACATGGGGTGGTGTCAGAGCAATTGGAAAAAAACCCAGGAAGAAGTGACAACTGAGCAAAAATATTATTTGAATGCACAGAAGACTTGCAGATATGAAAAAAATCCCATGATAATCCTTTTCTTCATGTCCATTGATACTGCAAAAACTAATGTGATTAAACTGTGGCAAGTGAGATTTACTTTAAAGCAGGGAAAATTCTTTAATGAACAGGGAGCAACTGGCAGGGATCTCTTGCCTGAAGCAGTTGTCAAATGCCCATTAACAGGGAGGCTCTAGAAGAGTTTGAACACATACCTGCCAAGATAAGCTTAGCCCATTCTGCCATGGGGCAGGGAGATGAAAGAATGACCTCTGAGATCCTTCCAACCCCTGCTGTGGTCCTCTGTATTCTGCATGGAGACTCCTCATCTCCCATGCCTTTGTAGCAACATTTGTGCATAACTTGTCATTTCAAGGAGCAATGCCCTTAGCAGTTCTTCCCTTCGACCTGTGTTTGAGACGAGACAAAGGTGTAGCATTATATATTTGGTTTTTTAAAATTTGCTTGTCTATCTGATAATGTTCATTTAAAACACAGATTATTGCCATTTCAAATGTGTGCAAAAGCGATGAGAGAGGTGACTAGCAGCTGATTTTTAATTTGCTGCTTTTATTTTCGAGAAATTAACATTCTAGCAAGAAATTTAATTGGACTTTTGTTAATTCTCACAGTGATGCTTTGGTTTTTCTTTTTGGGACTGGAGAGAAAAGCCAGCATCTGGTGTTTGAGGATGCTAGGGACTTACACCATATTATGTCTAATATCTCTACTGTAAATAAACAAAATGAATAATTAAGTGAATCATGAGGTGTCCTGAATGAAGACTTCTCTGATGGTATCTATGTAATGTTTGTACTCCTGTCATTTGTTCTCTGTTGGGCATCTTGGGCAGCTCATTGCCCACATGGATATTTGCAATGTATTGTTTTCAAGCAGAACCCAGAAATAATATTAACGAAGGTTATCAGATATGCAGAGAGGCTTTTGTTCTTCAGAGCTCTATCTGTCTGTATGAAAGGGGAAAACATAAGAATACTAGAATTTGTGTCACGGCTCCAAGGACACTGACAGGCCTGACTGCCCCTGCCTGGCTTCCCCAGCGCCACCCCCACCCTGCTTATGGCTCAGGACCTCATGTCAGCCCCCCGGGCCTTCAGCCCCTGCTCCAGCAATGCCACAGCAGGGCTGGTCTCCAGCTGCCCACAGCCCTGCCCAGCCGTGGGCTCCGACAAACCTGGCATAGATCTGGACCCGTGTTCCCAGGTGGTGTCCGACCTGAGCCCAGCCTTGTCCCCAGGGATGTGCCTGATGCCCAGGGCTAGTGCCGCCCCCGGTGCCCTCAGCCTGCCTTGCCATCCTGGGGCTGTCCCCAGTGTCCCCAGCCTGCCCTGCTGCCCCAGGTAGCTCCCATGGCCCACAGGGAGCCACCAGGGCCTTCTGCTGCACAGCTTCTGAGGTGATTTAAGCTCAGACAAAATGCAGACAAGCTGCATTAGAGGTGATGTGTAGTCTGTCCTGATACAAAACAATTCTGTAAATTGTTGGGATATTTTACTGTTCTTGCTGCAGGGACAGACCTGGGGTTTTGTTCGCCTCCTGGATGCAGATGGTTTCCCCCACTGGGTCCCCCTGTCCTACTCGGCCACCTGAGACGACGCCAGGCCTCCTCTGGGGTGGAAAGAGGCAAGTTCCCATCTTTATATTTTCAGGACTTCTGAGGGAATGCTGCCATTCCCTCATCAGCTCCTCCCAAAACACCAAGACTTGGAAGCTTGTTGAACTCAGATGTAACTACTAGATGGAACTAAGAGACCACAGTTTTGTGAAGAGCAGCTGAGGGAGATGGCATTGTTTAGCCTGGAGAAAAGGAGCCTCAGGGGAGACCTTACTGCTCTCTACAGCTATCTGGAAAGGTTTCTATCCTGGTGGATGTTGGTCTCTTCTCCCAGGTAACAAATGACAGGACAACAGGAAATGGCCTCACCTTGTGCCAGAGGAGGTTTAGATTGGATATTAGGAAAACTTTCTTTATGGAAAGGGTGGTCAGGCATTGAAACAGGCTGTCCAGGGAAGTGGTGGAGTCACCATCCTTGGAAGTGTTCAAAGGGTGTGTGCATGTGGCACTTAGGGACATGGTTTAGTGGTGAAGATGGTCATATGAGGTTAATGTTGGACTCAGTGATCTTAGAGGTCTTTTCCAGCTTTAATGATTCTGTGGTTCATGAGTCTATACTTGTTGGATGCAGATGGTATCTTCCATACATAACAATTTTGCAATGGATGGAAGTGTTCAAATCACTGGTACATCAGTGGCATGAAGGGCAACTCTTCTCACAGTCCATGCAGCAACTAAGGACAGAGCAAGGGGCAGGAGCTGCTCGGTTCAGCCACAGACCTGCCTCAGCCATTGATGAACAATTGATTATTTTGTCTGTTCATTGCATTTTTAAAATATAAATTGGAAATAATCTGGTTTGTTGATTTCATTTGCTTTTGCAAAAAAAAAGGTGACAACATGAGTGACTACTTGGTACCTCTGTAAATATGTGGTGTCAGGCAAAGTGAAGGTATGTTTGGGTTTTTTCCCTTTGAATACTTTACTAACATTCCCGTGATTAGCACTGAGCAAGCTGAGACCTGAATTTCTGCTGCTGCGCTGAGGCATTAGGAGACACCTCCCTCAGCCAAATTTCTAGTGAACTTTCTGAAGACAACAATGGGGCAAGAGCCACAAGATTCCACAGGGGAACACCACCATCTCCTGACCAACCTTTAGACGAATTACTGGGGAAGCCTGACACTGAGGCAGCTGGATTCTGTGTCTGGAAATAACATTATCTCAACTTCAGCTTTCCACCTTGAATGTAGCTGTGTATAAAGAGAATGCAAAGTGATTTTTTTGTATATGTAACGTGATAATTAAAGTTAGCATTTTCTCAGCACTTGCTATTCTGAACTGTAAAGGAAAGCTAAATGAATTGCCAAGGAAACATAGTGGAAATTAATGATGGGGATAGAACTCAGAAGGGCTCTGGACATCTGGGCTCAGTGCTCTGCTGAACACCAGTAATTGGTTAAAACCTGTTAATATCACCTTAGGTGAGTGTCCTAAGCTTTTCCCTGACAACTCCGCTGGCTGCCAGCTATGCTTTTGTGCCTTCATCTCCAGCCCAGGGCCAGACATGCTCTTTTCCATCTACTTGGGAAGAAGACTGAGTGGAATTGGCAGATGACTGCTGCAACTGTATCACCTCTTTGCTCTGTCCCTTGAAGCCTGTGCTCGCTGCCAGTTAGGTACCTGGTTAAGGTATGTAGTCCCCCAGCTTCCTATCATCTGCTTAGGGAGGAAACTTTAACACCTGTGCTGGAAAACATGTAAAATTGTAAGAAATATTGCCCCTGTCAGTGATGGAAAACTGCATAAATCTCACTCTGAACCACAAATGTAGAAAAACGAGTTAAAAGATACCAGTACTCTGCCACGACATCACTAAGATTTGATGAAATGACAGTTCTTAAAAAAAGAAAAACAAAAAGGATTTTTATGTCTGCCTTCAAACAGAATCTTGAATAACAACTCATATTCCCAGTATCATGGCATGAAACCCTAGACATTGCAGCTACACAAAGTATAGCTGGCCCAATGTTAAACCACCAGCAAGGACAAACTATTTTTAGAGTTGTCATATATTATTGCACCTGAGCTTTATTGGTCTTCAGATTAAAAGAGGTTTTTCTTCAGAGAAGTTCACTTGAATTTTGCACTCATTTACTAAGCCTTATGTTACTATTCAATTTATTTTAAAGCAGATTCTTTGGGGAAAATTAGAAAGCTAATTTGAATTGATTCTTTGGAGATTCAGGCTTAAATGAAGTGCCATAAAATTGGCAGTCAAAGTGAAAAAATAGAATTGAATTCTATACTTGTACTACTCAATGGACACAGGCACCTTGCTCTTTGCTGCTGCTGCTGAGGGTTTTGACGCAGTATATTTGAGATAATTGAAACACACCTAAGCATGAAACTTCATGGAAGTTTTGTTCACTAAGGAACCACAGAGTATTCTTTGTTCAAATGATTTTTATCAGTTTATAAATTTATTGCTGCCAGGTTCATAAAATTTGTCATTCTCTCCAGGTTTTCAAAACTAATTTTATAAACTCCTAGTGGCACTAATCCTAATATTGGGTAAGTAATGGTACTTTAGCATCTAGTTGTGGACTTGTCAGAGAAACGTTCCTCACCAACAACCTCCCCTTTCTCCATTTCTAAGTGCACCAGCTCACATTTGGGTAAGAATGTTTTCAGTGTCCAGCAGTTTTAACTCCCAATTTAAAACATTCTGTGACAGGGTTGAGGTTTAGGTAGCAGATGTGTGTTTTGCGTTTTTTTGAAAACAACATAATTTCTAGATTTTACTATCCCTTATTACAGGGCATCTAAAATCATTAACATTTTCAGACAATTTAGGCCACCATGGTAATTCATTATCAAAGGAGTAAACATTTGGTTTACAGGTTTTTGGTCAACAGGTCAAGCCTGTAGACAGAAACATTTTAGACATCTAGAGACATTTTTCCTCTAGAAAAATGAGACCGTCTGCTTAACAGAATTTATGTTTTTCTGTAACTGTTTGATGCATTTACAGCTTGGGAAATTCACAGAAATAATGGCTGAGGAGATGGTTGTTCAATTTCCTGTCACATAAATTACTGAGTAGATGTTCATTATTCCATCCCAGCACTGTGCTTCCAACCTAATCAGAAGAAGAAGTGAGGATATGAAAAGACATGCTGGAGAAAACTCCAGTACATGCTATTATTTGCTCTGCACATATGGTCCCGTATTAGAAATTACTGTTATTTTGTATGAGTAAATATGTGAAGAAATACTTAAACTGAAAAAAAATATATTGCTTTGTTCTTATAAACTTTATGTGAAAACAATTTTACTGAAAGAAGCCTTCCTTCTCAGGATTATTTTCTGATGTGCTCTGCTTTCCAAACAGTATTAGTCAGGAGCAGACATGCTCATTTGCTTTAGCTCCCATTGTAAGTGTTGGACACCTGAAGTCAGACACCAAAGTTGATATTTAAATGTGGAAACTAAAATCCCACAATCTTTCACACATGCTAAGTTTTGCTACAACCCTCAGCGATCTCAGTGGGAGCTGTTGCTGCTCAACATTTTGAAAATTTGGCAGTTTTAAGTGAGGTGCTTTGTGAAGGAGAGAGGTGTCTCTCTGCCTTGATCCAATTCAAATGCTGCTTGGAACCAGCTGGAAATGAGGGGGGTGTGATGCTTCCCTTTTTTGCTGCACTGCTGAGCTGATGGAAACCTACGGACTGCTCTCCTCTGTGCCCCTGGCTTTCTGAAAGCAGAGCTTGCTGTTCAGAAACATTCAGGCACCTGCTATTCAGAAACTTTCTTCTACCCCTTTTTGCTTAAGACATTAAGCAGAATTTGCCAACATGCTGGCAGCCACAAGCATGTCAAGCTGTTTGGCTCTGGGAAGTGGCATGTGGTGCGTACTCTCATTCATAGGGCAGAATTTTGACAGAGCTGATTGCTGGATCCCTGGAAATCCTTTAGCATCTGTCATGATTACATAAGGAATAACATTTGCTCAAAGCCAGAGACCTGTGCTTAGTGTATCTCAAGGGCTGAGAATCTGAAATTTCCCTCTCTTGAAAATGGAATCGTTTCTGAATGCTGCATGCAATAAGAATATAACAACATGAAGGATAAAGAAAAAATTTAAAAATTAAATTTCATCCAGTTGTCTCTGCTTTGTATTTCTGTTCTTATTCCACCAGAAGCCTGAGTCTTTCCTGTCTGTGCAGAGCAGCACTTTGGGAACAAGCACTTACCCATGATGCAACCCTGAGGCAGGCATGTCCCTCTCTTTCTTTGAAGTGAGCATGTGAAAAGATATCAGCACTGTCCAGTCCTTAGATCTCTGTCTTATTTATATGCTATAATATTAAAATAAGCCAGGATAACCTTTTCCATAAATAAACATAGCTTTCTGACACAAAATGAAGTGCAAGGTTTGGAAACCTGCCTCCTCCCTGCTCCCATCTCCCTGCAGGGTACGTCCTTCCCTCAAGCTTGGCTTTTCCAGCCTGTGGTTTTCAGTGGCTTCTTGGGCTGAGCAAGTCCATGAAACTCTTGCAGTAGGCTGGGGAAACCTGCTGCTCTCTGTGTCCCCACAGCTCCAGGTCTGCTCCCTTCTGCCAGCCTCCTGGTGTACCCTGAGGCCTCCCCCATGGCCCCATCTGATGCCCCCAAGCTGAAGAGGCTCTCAGCAACCTCTCCTACCAACTTGTATAAGGATAAGCAATGACTTGTTAAGAATCCTGTTTTGATCCTGTTGAATTAAGGATAAATGACAAGCTTTCTCTTTTACCCATTGATCTCATTGGTGATTTTTTTTTCTTGGAGAAGGAAGTTGGCTGGCAGTTTTGTTACTCAGTTGTAAATAATGATGTAAACTGTTAATTACATGATAGTTGTTTATTTGCTGAAGATTAGTATAGGCCTTTTAAGAACCCCAGCAGATTTGGGGGGGCGAGGGGGGGTTATTAAATCACACAGTAAAAGGATGGATCCACACCTGATTCTAAATGGCAAATTGATTCCAGGTAAGGTCTAGAGAAAGTATGTAAAGAAAATGAAAGACACTTCTTACTTTTTAGGGAAAAAAAAGCTGCATGAGAGCAGGAACTTGTTGCAAACCATTTAAATAATTTGAGCATTTTTTTCTAATTAGACTGTTGTAATTGCAGTGAATTGTCTCTTTTTCATAACTGAGTCCCTTAGCTGATCTGAGTGCTGTCCCTCAAACAGGGGGTCTTGTGTCTCATTTGTATTAAGATGGAAACTCATAGTTTTCTCAGGCTTATATCAGAGTTTAGTTATAATGATGACTATCTTCTAATTATAGTTTTAAATAGACCTGATTTTATTTAGGTATTTATTAGATCTTTTCACCAGAAATAGTAACATAGTAAAACCAGATATGATTATTAGCTAAATCTTTGACAATATAACTCAAACAATAGATAAGTTTTCTCTTTGAGTTAAAGAACAGAAGATGCAATTTCCATTCTTTTAGCCAGCACAATAATTTTCTTTAGAAAACCTTTTGGAAATGTTCTTTTACAAGATTCTGACCTTTTTTATTCTCATATCTTTTAGGGTTAATGTGAAAGAAGTAAAGGAGGAAACTCAAGTGCAGGAAGCAAAAAGAGGACGAAACTCAGTAGAAGGTTTTCTTTTCAGAAAAATGAAAATGGAAAAAATTTAACAAACCTTTTTAAGGGAAGCTGAGTAAGTACACATTGTTTATTTCAAAACTACCTATAGAAATAGTAGTATAAGTGAAAATATTCACCATCATTACAACCTGCCCTTAGGCAGTCTTACTGTAATTATTTTACTCCATGTCTAATGCCAAAGTGTCACACCATGGAGATAAGTGTTTTAGAGATGCCAATAGATAGACTTTTGATACTAAACCACATGGTACTATCACACAATATTCAAAGTGAGAAATAGTACAATGGCAAGGGAATTATCTTTATTTGGGAGCTGGGAGCACGTGTCCATAGCAGAGCTGAGGGCAAAGCAGAACATATTCTGCCCACGCTGTCCATGAGCAAAGCAGAGAGCCTGGCTGAGGTGCTGCTGCACCCAGCTGCAGTGCCCCACACCTCTGTGGGTGTATCAACAGCTCACATCCTGTGCAGACAGGGCACTTTTGCTCTCTGATGCTTTCCACGTATCATTTCAATGGGACATCAATAGCCAGTTCCAGCCACAGCTGCCTTTGCTCTGTTTTAATTATCTGATGACCTTGGTAACTCCATTTATTTTATAATTTTTTCAAGCTATCTATCAGAAAAGTAAAATCTAAAAGGTATGTCCAAAGAACCAGAAAATGTACAACACAGACATCTTTATAAAGCTGTAATTGTGAAATGACTACAGAAAATTATCTATCACAACATTTACAAAACAAGGCTTAAACCAAGTAAATTAATACTGAAAGACTGTACAAGCCTCACAGTAAGTCTTGTTTTTCAATATACATAGGATAAAAGCATTGTCATGCCAAGTAACAAATTCCCTTTTCCTCATCTCATAGCAAGACCTCTAACTTGAGCTGTCCCGCAGAAAAGTCTGATTTTATCTTTGCTTGTTGTTCACATTAAACCCAGTACATCATTTTTTGACTTTTAGAATCAGGTTGACATTTTATTAGTAGTGTTAGTAAGCAGAAAATATTGTCAATGGAGTTTGCCTTAACAGTTTCTTACATTGTCCTACCTGATAATGAAGACATAAATTTTTAAATATCTACGCATAAGTGTATTTCAAGCAGCAGAACACTGGTAGTTCCAGAATTCTGTTCCCTTTCTTAAGGCTAATACATGTAGATGAACAAACTGATCTCCAAATAAGCTAAGTCACTTCAATGGTTTTACAGCAAAGGTAAGTTATAGCTGCTTCTAATCCAATACTTCCTCTAAAAGGCTGAGGAGATGAAAGACCATTCACTAGACTAAGGTAAGTGCTCCAAGGAATGTGAAACTCAAAAAATGTACACATTTGTGTGACAAAATGCTACACACTTTGTATTTGCTAAATTAATAACAATAGCATAATTATTAGATTGATTTTATTAGATATACAACTAGAATAATTTTTTTTAAATCACCATGTTTAATATGCTTCATTCACAGAACTAAATATAAGCTGTGCTTAGACATGTTTCAAAACTTACCCTGTAATTATAATATATGGAGGATCCAGGAGGATTGCTAACTCAGGTGCCATCCCCCTTAAATTGCCTGGCCACTGCACCATGTAATTGAGAGCAGAAATGGACTAGGATCCGTCTGCTCGTATATGTCAGCAAGGAATTATCTATAATGATTCTTTGCCCATTTATCATTTGGTAGAAGATTTTGCAATAATTTATTCAGCTCTCATGTGTGCCCACTCTACAGCCATGTTTGCACTGTGTTTCTTTGGCATGTGTTGAAAACAATTATTAGCACATGCTGAAGACTATCAAATGGGATGTTTGCAGCTGTCATTTCCCAGGATTATCTTTTGCCTCCCATTTGGGCTGATTATGTCTGTTGTCAACAGGCTGTTGGAGGATCATGTAACGGGGCCAAATGCAAGACTATTCTCACCAGACAGCACTTAAGGGTAGGAAACCCAAAGGAAATTAATGCAGGGGACGTAAAAAGAGATAATAAGCACAGAGAAGGAATACGGAGTTTTGTTCATAGCTGAGTGATGTTTGATAACTTCAGCATAATTTGGCTTTTTGATTAAGCTAATGCTTCATTCAAAGCAATTTTATTCTTAAATTACCTACAAATTCAAAACAATCTTCTGACTGCATCATCTGGTCTGACTCAGACATGGCAAATACACTATGAGCAACTCCACATCGCTAAGGCACTGGAGCCTGCAGCTGGGGAAGCCTGAGGCATTTTCGCAAATTCCCATTGACGTTGCTAGAAGGTTTTCCTACATAAAGGAAGTGAAGTGTCCGTGATCAGACTATGTTCCTCATAGGATGGGGATGTGCTGGGAAAAATTCCCCGTATCTGAAGGCTTTTCAAAAATACAACCCCCAGCACACACAGCATTTCACAGCTGAGAGCCACATGGATGGTGGATACCCTTCACCCAGTCCCCTTTCTCTACCTTTTCTTTTCTCATATGTTTAAGGCAGAGAGAAGTAATTAACAATATGTGGGCTGGGAGAAGTGTAGGGTATTACACTCCAAGAGTTAAAATGCTCACAGGCACTTGATGACTTGCTGCACTGAGAACTACTCACAAGTTGCTGCTCCTAAAGTCCAGCCATATGTGTTAGAAAAACTAGTGTGAAGTTTTAATGCGCAAGTAGATTGTTAGAGAGGCACATTAATATTTCATGGAGAATTGTTAGACTCAGATAAATATGCAAGAGGCTTTTATTCAGATCCAAATTTGCCTTTCTCAAGCATTGAATTCAGTAGACAAGGGGTTCAATATTTGATGCGAGTGCAGGTATCCATATGAATTGATACTTCTCAGTTAGATAGTGGGTGTTTCTTTAAAATAAGTTCTCAATCAAATAAAGGATAAATGAAGTCAGTGGCACACAGGATGTGCCGCAGGTAGGAGAGCAATAAGACAGGTATGGCTCTGCATAACATGCATCTTTTATATTGTACTCTTTAGATTTTGTCAGCAGGAGGAGTTTGAAGCAATCAGTCACAGCTCTTACAGGAAAACAGGAATTCATTGACACTAATTATCTGCCTTAAGACAGATCTTTGTACCACTTCTTCATCATCTCCCCCTCCTTGTCTGACAAAATGAGAGTGAACATCAGTGCAGGTTCCTGCGGGGAGCTGTTTTGGCTGGAGCCTGGCAGGCACAGATGGACAACAAGCTGCAGTCCCTGGTCCTCCTTGGCTGAACAACCACACCGGGTCATCTAATGGATACTCAGAGCCATGAGAGCACTCGTTTGTTCTGAACTGCAGCTCCCCCCATTTCCTTGGGTTGACAACTGGCACACTGTAGTCCCTCTCAAAAAAAATTCTCTCTACTGCCCATTTTAGGTTTGCGACAAGCCTCGTGGCCTACTTCTCCTCTTCCTTCTCCCACACATAGAGCCATGAGAAAGCCTCTATCCTTTGTACCCACCACTCAGCTTCCAGGGACTGGTGCTCTATACAAAACATGGGTCATTAGGCTCATTCCTGAGCCTCCAGCTGATGATAGGGCCTGGTCCTAAGAAGCCAAAATTGGCAGCACAGGGACATGACATGGTCAGTGCAGGTGCTCCGGGCACTGCTGATGCTTCCAGCCCACCAGATCTCCCTGTTAACCTGTGGCTAGGTGAGGGTGGCTAGAAAGGAAAAGCCATGGGACAAGGGCAACATAGAGAAACGCAGGGCTCCTGTAGAATTAGCAGGTTGAGGGGAATGTTGGCACTGTGGTGAGGCCTTGAGTATTGATGGCAATTGATGACAGGAAGAGGAACAGCTGGAGAGAAGGGCAGCAAGGCCATTTAGAGCATGGGACATCTGAGCACAGGGAAGGCCTCTGCTGCAGTGGCCGTATCTGCTCCTGGTGCCCTCTGCTGCTGTCCCAATGGCCACACAAGCCTGCTGGTGTCCTGCAGGCTCCAGCTGGGCCCCTTTTTTACCCTTCTTCCTGGTGCTAAATCCCTGCTTTGGCCCTTCCTGTAGACAGTCCTTGAACCCTGTTGGGCCAAGCTCTTTTCCTTTTATTCATTCCTGCAATCCCACTTGTTATATGAACTGAGACTATTTTCCCTGCTAGCCCCCATGAAACCAGCAATGCTGCATCCATCTCTGTCTTCCTTGCAATCTCTGGTCCCCTCCAGATTGACAACATGACTCCTGCTTATCTGGATTCCTTCTGTGTACTGACACCAGGGTGTTAGATGAGTTGCTGGGAAGACAGCCTTCCCACTCCCAATGCCCTGAAAAAAGCTGCTCTGAGGGTACTTCTTTCAAGTATGTGGTGTGGCTCCTCTAAAACCCATGATAACCATGTGTAGTCAAAGCAATCACACCTAGACAGTAGCTAACATTGCAGATGCTTGGGCTCTTTCACTGCATTCCTTTTTTTCCCTATAGTTTTTTTCTCCCTCCCTCTATTTTGTACTTATCTCCCCACCATATCCAGCCCTTCAGTCTCCTTGCCCATACTAGAAAAATGAGGAATCTATGATAATAGTACAAGAGTGTCTTGTGACTATGACACAGTGGTAGATGGCTCTGACAGCACAATTATGTTGAAGCCAGTGGAATTGAGCCTTTTTTATCCCACAGCTAAGAATCTGACTCCTATTTTCAAAAGAGTAATTCTTTTCAGATTTACAGAAGTCAGCCAATGTCTACTTCTTGCTGCTCCTTCTTCTTGTCAAAGCACTTCTGTTCTCACAACTATCTATTTATTGGAAACAATGAATGAATTTTATAAGAATAATCTTGTGTGTGAAGCTCAATCAATCCAATTTTCAAGCCTCTTCAAAGTTTGCCAAGCTCTACAGCTTAAAAATCCACACTTCAGCTTCTCACAGCAAGTGTGAGACGCTTCTTAAATTCCTGGGCAGTTGGAGCATTTGCTGTCCTCAGGCAACATCAATTTGTCCATTACCACAATGAGCCCAAATTGCTCTCTGTGGTTTGATTCAGTTCCAGAGGCAAATTATAAGATTTAGGCACAACTGAGAAAATATAGGTGGGAATTTCAAAAGTTCCTTCCAGCACATAAAAGCTCAGCTTCCTTAAAACTGCTAGCACTTGTGCTCCAGGTCAGTCAGTATCAACGTCTGCTCACATAACACTTTATTATACCTCTGTTAAGGTGCGTTAGGAGAGCCCAGCAGGCATACTTCTTATTTCTGAATTGACTGCAAGCTAGCGAACAGATGTGATTCCCTCCCTCTACCCTCCTGAAAAGCCATGTGCGTAATTTCACCTGCAGACATGCAGATGAATATTTACTTGATGCAGGCAAACTACTTAAATCTGCTACATTATTTCTCTTGGTTATTTTTCTGACATTGTCAGGGAGGCCTTTACAATTTTTGGCTAAAGCACCTCAAACGATAACTCTGTGAATAAGCTGAGCATGGACAATGAACTCATCTGAGTGATTTGCGACCATGGCATCAGTCAGACTAATGAGAGTGCACATTTCTGCCATGTGGCCATTGCTCATGCATGCATATATTCTTCAGAGGTACTCAAAACCTGGGTTTTGCAATAAAAAAACCAACAACATTTTGACATAAGACACATTAAAAGGAACAATTCCTTAAGGTTTATGCAATGAAAATAATAATTTTAAAAAAGGTACTAAACAAAAAATAAGAGTATGTATGAAAAAAAAGATAAAAAATAAGTTGCTACTGTTAAGCAGAAGGATGGAGTACTGAATTTTAACCTAATGAATTCTAAAATAGAGATTTCTCTGTATTTCTGTGGTATGAGAAATAATCGTATCAGACAACACATTTTAGAGTTCCTATTCTCTTTTTTTGTGACACTGCACCTTAGAAAACAGAGATTGGGTCTTTTACTTAACCCTTTTTTTTTAGTTTTTACGTTTTTGCATTTAGTAATATTGAACTTCTGTCTGTATCTGTTCCTTGTCAATATTACTTCTAGACTTTGATGTTTCAATAAAATAATGTTTTCATGTTCAATTAGAAAATGCTATCAGGACATACTTTTGTTTAAACACATTTCAGTGGAAGGAATTATAAGAGAAAGTCCCTAAAAACATGCCTGTTGATCTCTGATTGTGTGAAGCATCTTTTATCTTTATTATTTGCTAGATTTGTCTCTCTAACATTGCTTTTACAGGAACAGGAAACAATACTATTCAAAACACAGTAAAGAATAGAAAAGGAGCTGATATTTTCTCTTATTGTTCAAATGATATCTCAAGCATAAAACAAAAGGTGAAGAGTGAGTATCTTGAAAGCACAAAACCACGGATTCGATCTTTTTATTTAAAGTGGTTCCATGTGTTGAGCTGAAGTGGGAGTCCCAGATACTTTCCACTTACGAAAATCAGACCAGATCAGTTTAACCTAAATACCCAGAAGTGGATTTGGTAGCTTGACACCTTTGAAAGCTCAGCAGTAAAATTCAGCCATTTCCCCAGAAGTTTCCATGGAGGAGCAGCACTAATTAAGGCCTTTTCACCCTGTGCTTTTGCTTTTCCTTGTTCTTGTGCATGTCTTTGCCTTGGGGACAAGGCTGAGATTTGGTGCATTGAGCACATTTCATCCCTTGGCCAGCAGCACCATGGGTCATGTGCCAGTGTCTGCAGATCCCTGCTTGGGGTGGGGAGGAAGAAAAGCTGGACCTAGCCATGTAAGGGCTGAATTGCAGGACATGCTGCGTGGCCTGGGAGCCCCACAGAAGCTCCCTAGCAGCCCAGAACCCAGGAGAGGTCTTTCTCCTTGCCAAGGAAGGCTTGCCATGAGATCCTCTTTCTAATCCAGTTTGTAGATGTCTGCTGTAGGGAAAGGTGCAGGAAAAAGATACCCCAAGACACACCTAACACTGATGGCAGTGATGCTGAGCATGTGAAGCATGACCTGGATGTCCTGCAGAAGCTCTGCCCATGCTTTTAGGGCTGAACAGACTGAAGCAGCTGCCTTGTGATACCCATGCACTGGCCCTCGACAGGTGACACTAAAGCAAACATACTCCTATCTCTCTATTAATCACCTGTAAAAAACTCCCTTCTTTATTCATTTCCCTGGGCAAACCAATTTTCCTGCTCTCTTACGATCCATAATGTTATGTATGGGTAAGCAGAAGCCTGAACTCTGCTGTGATAGGCTCCCTCACTTTCATGTACCTCCACGTGCTGCTCTGTGAAATAGGCCCAGCAACACTTCCCCACCCTGGACACTGTGCCAGTGTTTCTGAAGTGCTTCTTGCACAGGTGATTTTGTAAGGGGCAGTTTTACAGTGACCAAGGAACATGCCCATTAAGGAATATAGATCAATGAACTTGATGATATTAGAGGTTCTTTTCCAACCTTAATGATTCTATGATTCAAGTTTTGCATATCAAATACAAGTCTGAATACTGAACTGTTTCTGTCTTTATGGTGTTTCTGTAGCTCTAGAAATAGCCTGAGTCAAGAGGCCGCATCTTGTGTATTCCATGCCCCTATGGCTGGTCCACTGAACTACAGCTGTGTCTGCTTTGAGAACCACGTGAGCCCCAGGCACAGGTACAAGCTGCAGATCGAACACTTCCTCCTCCCTCACATACTACTTTCAATGCAAAGAAAACTGGGCATATAAAAGGCCAGAGAGAGTTGTGGAGAACCACCCCAGTAAACCAGGGACCAGATGAAAGGGCTCACTGCAAAGTGCTTATGCCCACAGTGTAGAGACTGCCTTGGCCCTTAGTGTCCTTGAGAACCAATAATTTGTATTTTTTTTCAAATTTAATTTGTTAATTTCTTTAACTTCCAATTTAATTTCTTTGTCAAAATTATAAGGCATATTTGTGTGCAGTATGCTATTTCTTCAAGTAAAGGCATCAGCCCTGGGTTCACAGGGAAGTTTGTGTATGGCAGGCCTGACAGAGTGGGGCTATGGCTTCAGCACATGGTCCAAACACCTGGTGCACATTGTTATAGCTTGACCTTTTCATGTGACCAAGATACTCAGGTTTGGAAAATTGCCTCTGAGCATGCAGAATATGTCATTCCATGCACTTTGTATACGCAGTGGTGTGCACATGCTAACTGCAATAAAAGAGATCTTCACACACTACTACCAAACCCATCAGGAATTTATGAACCATGTGCTTTGCCTTGAAAAGGTTAAGCAGGTGAAGGGTCTCTCTGACTACCTTTGCACTTTCTTATCATCTTGAAGTTGTTCCTGCCCTTTCTCAAAAAGCAGCCCACTTGCATTTGCCATTTCCGCATGTTTGGATGTTCATTGCAGTACGTTCGAAGGCAGCTAAACCTGTACTGGTGTGGGGAAGATGGACAGTGCCCAAGCCTCAGTCCTAAGCGTGATAGAGGTGCCAGAAGCACCAAGATGGCTTCATCCAACTCATCCACACCTTCCAAATGTGCCATCAGATGCAACGAGAAACGCCTGCCCTGTTTGTGAGGTGTTGAATGTTCCTGCTAATGTGCTGCCTCTTCAGCAGGGCACTCAGGATTGAGCTCCAGTTAAGGTGACTGTGAGCACCTTGTACACTTTTGTTATTAATGTTGTTGCTGTTACTGTTCGTTTTCTTATTTCATTGCTGTTTCCAGGAAATTGTTCTTACATCAACCTGTGATCTTTGCCTTTTGTGGCTCCAGTTCTCCTTTCCCCCCCCAACAGGGGAAGGAGAGGGGAAGGAGGGAGTGAACAAGTGGCACATGGTTTGGAGTGCTTTGGCAGGAACACTAAATGGGAGAATACCATTCCTAAACCATGACAACACAGCACTGGACTCCTCTGGGCAGAATATAACAGGCCACTGATAAGTGCATGCTGCTGCTAATGGAGTTTGCAAAGCTGTAATCAGTGTAAACACTTTGTGTCTGGCAATTGCCTACACTGGGTAGAATGATGTGTCCCAGACTTTCAAAAGCATCTTTTGCAATTGTGATGGGGTTCTTCTCTCCGTGCTGAGTTTTGCCAAGTTGAGGGTAGCTGTGTTGTTTACGGCAATAAAGGAGTCCTGTCTAGAGGAGACATACAGGAATGGCTTGAATGCTGAACCTTGTTCAGGATAATTGTTCTGAGCTGACCTCTCAGTTGGGCACCTTTGTGTAACAGGGTACCTGTTTGCATGGAAAGGGCCATCTGTGTAATGAGAGCCCAAAGTGAACAGGATGCTTGTCAGAGGCTGTGCTGGAGATTTGGGGCACTACACATGCTGGCTGCATGACTTCCAAGGTTCCTGCATGCAGAGACAAGAGGTATGGGAGATGGGAACCAGCCTGTCAGAATACTGAATGCACCAGCTGCCAGAGTGTGTGGCTGCCATGGACTTGGGCCCTGTGATCCAGTGACTCTGAACTTGGATGATTTTTATAGCCAGAAGAGATGTAACCTGTGGTGTTTCTGGGCAGAGCTATTTGCCGATTAGCCTTGATGACCTTGAATTCTAATAATGCAGTAATTTTAAGGCTAATGTAGAAAATTTAAGCAGTGAAAACCTTTCAGGTGATACTTGTGTAAAGATTCCACTTTAAAAATAAAGTAGGATTAGAAAGAACATATTAGCTAAAACATTTTGCAGCTATTTTGGACTTGGCATCCTAATTCTTCTGAATTAATGAGAGTTATCTGTAATATTCTGGCAAACCTTTCCTTCTCTGTTCCTTGTTTATCAGCTCTATTATCCCTTGTCATGTTTTTAGTCTAAGCCAAGAGACTAATCAGAAGCCAGATAAAATAGCCTGAAAGATCTCTGCTGATTTCAGACATCTCTGGAGCAGACTCTAATGCTAGTAATCTCTTAGAATATGAACCCAATTTTGAAGGCATTTATACTGATGGAATAACTGCTTGCTCCAGGAAGTCATTCTGCATTTCCATCATTTAAACTTTTCTCCTTTTATTCACCTGTGCACCACCAGACAATGCTACTGTGCTTTATAAATAACAGTGAGTAACAGACAGTAATTGTATCCTCATGCCATCTTTTTATTAAATTCTAAGCAGATTTGGATGGGTAAAAGCTTTATGCTTCAGATTCGCCTTTTATTTGTGCCACTTGAATTTTTCATCTCTATAAAGTTATTTTCCCTCTTCAGTCATTCCCTGTCCTCGCCTGCCTCTGGCTGCTCCTCAGCATTTTAGTCAATAGGAGCTTCAATCGGTGCAAGCACATTAGGAATTAGCCCAAGAGCAAGTGTGTTATGAGAAAGTTTCCTATTATTTCCTAAGAGAAGATAAAAGCAAAGGGAAGAACCGAGTATACTGAGCAAAACAAGGGCAACAGACAAGTACTGGAGCAAGGAGGGAAGATCTATTAAACTTGCATTCAACTCGGTGGAAAGAGAAGGGGCCAAGGCATGTAGCACGTCTGCAATTATCATACAGTGCTTTGGGACAGTGATTTCCAGTCTGCTATTTCCCATTTTGTTTAATTTTTAATTCAAATTGTGTACTAAAAATAGGCAGCATTTTGGAGCTGAAAAGATGTGAATGGCATAGGAATAAAAACCAGAAACTGCAAGAGGAATGCTGCTGTAGCTGAAACAGCCCTGCTGGGATTTTTAGCTTTGTGTCTCAGTCAGTTAGAGTTACAAAATGCAGATTTGCCTTATCTGGGTCACTTTGGCTGAGAGAACACATGGTAGTCCCTTTGTGAAATAAACAATTAGCCAGAGCAAGTGGTCATCTGTCTAACTCTCTTTCTGTAGCTACTGCTGTTCCCTTCTCTTGTGTGAATTTATTTGTACAGCTGATTATTAATAGCAAGAAGCTTTTAATTTTTGCAAGTTTTATAAAAAATGCTGGAGCCTTTAGTTTTCAATTTGTATCACTGCAACATGGCTTGTTTGTCCAGAAACAGGAGGTCAAAAGACTTTTATCTAGATAAAATTATGAAACCTTATGCTTATGTAGTAGCTTGCTCTCCAGGGAAGACTGGAGGATTTTTTGCCTGAAGTCCCAATTCAGCAACTGCTCTGAAGAGATCCCTTTAAAAAGCACAGCTATTCCTTCTCTAGGCTAAGCAAAAAAAAAAAAAAAAAAAAAAAAAAGTCGGAAAAACAAAAAAGAGTTT
>VZTI01004088.1:1109935-1126699 GCA_013397865.1 Struthidea cinerea | reverse complement strand
AACTTTTTTTTAAAAATAAAAAAAAAAAAAAAAAAAAAAAAGGCAGTAAAGTCCTCCCTTGGAAACCTGTTTGCCTTGTGTGAGGAACAGGTATTTCTGGGTCTTTATTGGGAATATCTGAGCTGTACAAATACTATGCTAATGATCATCACCCCTTTGGAGGAAAGGAGTGCTCTTAGCACCTTTACCACATGTCATCCCTGCCTGAGGCATGCCAGAGACACCAGCCTCCTTGGTTTTTTCCTTATCCTTTATTACCTACTCCACTATCCATCTACTATGAGTCACTCATAAACCTAACCTAAGCATGACCAACATGCAAAGAACTAAACTTCAGTTCATAAGATGAACTGAAGTGGATTAACTAATGAAGGCATTGATGCCACTAACTTGTTTTGATTTGTATGTGTTTAGACACATTTTGAAGTCAACAGGGAGGTATATACAACTTGTTGAGCTCAAATATTTCCTGGTTATTATATTTTCTTTTCTAATAAACAAATTCATTTGCAAGTAACCACAATCAAGCAACCCAAGAAGAAAATATTTATACCATGTTGGCAGTTGAAACAGTTATTTAATTTGCAATGTGTGTCTGTTGTCAGGTAGATCCTTGATAGTGTTTCTCATTTGCAGATCTACTTATTTATGTAACCTTTATGATTTACCGTGTCATAGAGAAGAATCCATTACAGTTTCTGCAAATGAGATGCTACATTAGATAACCAGGTTTCCTGAAGCTATTAGACATATATATTTTAGATAAATTGTTTTTCTTGTGTTGTGAAGGCAAAATAAACCTGCTAAAACAATAGCAGTATATGTCAATATCCTGAATTTCCTATTAAGTTCTCTTTGCCTGTAGCTCCTCCAGCTGGAGGGAGACTGGTTTGAATGGCTCAAGAAATGAACATTTCTAGCACCCTAATACAAAACAGTGCAGGCCCATATTGTGAAAGCAAAGCTCCTGTGTCATGAAGAAAGTAATGTTTTATTGAATCAAGGACTTGATGTCAATTATGATTTGCAGTTGTGGGAGCCTGTTGTTTATTGCAGCACCACATTTTGTGTAAGTTCCTTCCTGATTTATGGTAATTCACATTGATAGACTTCTAGACTGACACTGCCACCACAAATGATAATTTACAACAGCTTCAGCTCTGATCTTTTAGTGTTGGTTTTCAAGGACTAGAGCCAAGATCTATTCACCACAAGTAAATCTGGGAGGAAGTTTACTTACTATGAATATTAATTAAAATTAAATTAACCCGTATCTACTATAGATTAATTTGTTAAGCAGACTTTTGGGGTTTTGATAACAGGTCAGTTTATATGACACCAAGCCTGCTGGCAATAGGTGGAGTAAACCTGTCTCAAAGGGGCAAAAGGACAAGAAAGACATTGAGTTGCTGGAGTGCATCCAGAGAAGGGCAACAGTGCTCCTGAAAGTTCTGGAGCACATGAGGACTGGCTGAGGGAACTGGGATTGTTTAGCCTGGAGAAAAGGAGACTCAGGGGAGACCTTATCATTATGACTACTTGAAAGGAGTTTGTAGCCAGGTGGGGGTTGGTCTCTTCTCCCATGCAACAAGCAATAGGACAAGAGGAAATGGCCTCAGATTGTGCCAGGGGTGGTTTAGATTGGACATTACGAAACTTTTCTTCACAGAAAGGGTGGTCCAGCATTGGACATTAGGAAACATTGCTTCACAGAAAGGGTGGTCAAGCATTGGAACAGGATGTCCAAGGAAGAGTGGAGTCACCATCCCTGGAAGTGTTAAAAAAAGTGTGTAAATGTGGCACTTGGGGGTTTTGTGGTGAACATAGTAGTGTTAGGTTAATGATTATACTCAATAATCTTAGAGGCCTTTTCCAACATTATGGATTCAATGATTCTATTACTTAATTCAGAACATTGAAAATGGTGCTATATGGGTGTCCTGGGTTGCAGTGTATTCTATTACCATCCTCATGAGCTGTTGAAACCAGGTGGGGCAGTGTTTCCTGGCCTTCCCCCTCCGGACTATCTTCTGATTAATGGCCCATCAATGCCTTGCTGGACTCATAGATAACTCCCTCTGGACTATCTTCTGTTAATGAGCCCAATCAATGCCTTGCCTCATGACTCACCATCCCATTGTGAGATGCTCCACCCAGAAGGAGGAACCAAGCATCCCATCCTGGATACAATCTGAGATACTGAATACCAGAGACACCCTTTCCACTGGATTCCCAGAGGACGGGAGCTACATAGCCACCACTGGACCTTCTGAGGAAGAGCAGCCCCTTTTCTACAGGATCACTGCTTCAACAGAGCCACATCCACCACTTCAGGAGGACTGCAGCCACCATCTTATCGGACTGCTACCACCACCCTGACTAACAGGGTGTCAGGTTGTATCCTGACGCTGTCAGTTTGAACCAGTGTTTTCTGCCTTTTTTTAAATTTCCCTATTAAATTGTTATTCTGACTTGGTGCCTCCCACTGGTTTGTTTTCAGACTAGTACAATGGGTGAAAAGAAATAACAGTCATGTGCTCAGTTAATTTCAGAGATAAACTTGGTTCTTTACAGTGAAACCTGAAAACAAGTGAACATAGCAGAATGGAGAGTGCATAAGTCAGTTACAAATGGTGCTTTTCTGTTCTCTCTAACGATGCAATAAAGAGAAGATGTTCAGCTTCACTCTGAAGTTCTTCTCCTGCATTGCTCTTCCTATGCCATGGAGCGAACCTCTTCAATTTGCTACTTTCTTTTTATTCAGACTAATGTGGAGATACTAGTAGAAGTGATTGAGACTGAAGGGTGTAGCAGCCTCTTGTCGCTGAAGAGCATTCATGGAAGCTGAGTGCATGACTCCCCAGCAGAATGAGAAAATACACAGCAGATCATATTTTTCTTTGAGTGTAAGAAAAACAGGAATAGCCAAGTCATTACAGATTGCTAACACGCTTGCATTTTTCATGTTATGGCATAAAAAGGTATTCATTTGTTTTATATTTTGTTAACACAAAGCCTGCACTACTCTTGTTTGTGATCCCTGAAAAACATCTGGTTTGTGAGATTATCTCTCAAAAGCACTCACATAAATTCATTATATGAGCAGCAGCACCATTGGTAGAGTGGGAACCTCAACAAGTCTCTTTTCTGGCACCAGATCTTCCCTCCCTGAACCTTAAAGGCCAGTACTGCTCCTCGAAGAGGGCTGAGTGAGAGTGGGTGATGCTGCTACCCCCTGCACCCGCTGCCTGTGCTGCCTTTGCAGCTGGGTTGCACTCCCTAAGCAGCACAGCTGGTGCTTTCCTAACATTCACTATGGAGAGGTGTGGCAATGCTGCTGTAGAACCTCCCTCTCTCATGTACCGCCAGATGTGGCTGGCTCTCCCTTTCCTCAGGCTGCTCCACAGTCACCTCCTTGCTGGACCAGCGCAAAAGTTCTGTGCTCACACAGTGCAAATAGGCTTTCGGTCTAGCCCCTGTCTTCCTTCACAAGCCAGCCCCAAGTACAGTCTGTTCCACACCAGACAGTTCCCAAGGCAGGCCAGTCAGTGGAGCCTGTTGGGCTGAGCCTTCTGCACAAGAGGGTGAAGCAGCTGCCGTCCCCAGTAGGTGAGGACTGCTGTGCTGGGATGCCTCTCTTCCCACCAGTGCCTACGTGCAGAGCACAGCCCCTCCTCAGCCACCCTTTTACAATAGGTTTTTCAAAGGGCCTCTTGCTTGCTGCTGCTCTGTGAAGCTGGTGCTGCTGGCTGCCCTTGCCCAGCAGGTACAGCAGCCTAGTGAGACCTTTCCTTGCAATTTCCATGCAATGGTGTATGTTAGATAAGCCTTAAATAGACTGCACCTACTTCAGTGAGTAGCTTGAAAGTGTAGCATACCACAGAAAATAAAACCCTTTTTTCCATTAAATTAGGTGTTAGGCATAATGTGAGCAGCTTTCTCCTTCATCTACACCCAGATTTCATCACTGAAGTCAAGTGGAGCTGCATCTTTAGGATTAAGAAAGTAATTTGACCCAGTTAGGTGTCACAGAACAGACTTCAGTGGATTGCACAGACTGAAGAGAGAGCAGAATGTTACCCATTGAATTTACTATCATGTTTGTTTTGGGAGCTAAATTATTCTTCCTAATTCTGCTAGCAGCGTAATATGCTGTCTCAGTAATGGAAAGCATATGAAAGCAAGCAGATGGTGAAAGCAGAAAAAAATCCCAGCATGTCCTGATAATGTAGTAAGCAAGTTCATTTTTTTGGCATTAGGCTTTCATAACCAAGGCATGGTGATAACAAGTACAGACACATTTTTAGAGCACAGTTCATCAAAAAATACAGCCAGTTTCATTGCAGGGCAATGGAAGATTACTTTTTGAGACTTCTATATAGATAAAACCTAGATGTGAATGTTGTTGAATTAGACCCATCATTTATTATTACTAGAAGATGAGTGACAGAACAGATACTGGTCAGAGTGATTCCATCACAGCTCCTGTATTCTCTCATATCATTGCAAATGTAGAGTCTTTTGCCCATTGATTTGCAAATATGCAGCCATTCTGCATTACAGAAATACCACAGACCCTTCAATATAGGTTGTTATCACGGAGGGCAGTAGGAAATTCAAAATATTTTATTTTCCTTTAAAAGTATGCACCCTCCAGGTTGAAATTTTGAAGTATGAGGTTGTTGCTTCTTGGATATTTGTGTGTATCTGCAGTACATGAAGCTCCCAACCTGACTCCAGCAGCCTCTTGCTTCTCCTACCCACGTGTCCCATTCTTCCAGAACAGAAGGCAGAACAGCCTCAGTGGGAAAAACACCCATTTGTTTAGCAAGTCTGAGAAAACTGAGACACCCTTGATTCACTGGCTGAGCAAAAGGCCCTGGAATGTGGTTTCTGAGGAGGGCACTATCCAGCCTGATGACCTTCAAACTACATTTTTAAGTCTCAGGACAAAACATGGGCAGAAACAACACCAGATTCACCACTTATCATGTTAAGATTCGTCAAAGAAGGGATAAATTAATCTTTGTTATGATTTTTATTTGAAGCAATGAGGCCACATCTTCATGTAGCTGCAACCTTGACCAACCTTCAGCTTCCAGGAGTTTGTTTCAGACAGAACAAGGGAGGAGGAGACACAAAAACCACTGCTGCAATGCTGAGTTCAAATGCCAGTGTACAACTGAGGGGATAAAACCAGATCTGACCTCACTTATCTCTTCTGTTGGGAAAAGGGGTGAGGAGAGACAGCCCCATTTCTCATTAAAGTATCTAGCTGGTTACAAGCCTTTTTTTTCCCACCACCCTGTACTAGTACAGCACACTAAGTAATGTGAAGGTTTCATTTTTAAAAAATATTTCATATGCACTGCTTCATTATTGACTTAAAGAAAAAAAGGCAAATGAGTAGTTTTGATTGTTTGATCCATCTGAGGACGCTGTGTTTTCTGCTCCCTGAGGAAAGTTTTCTCCCTTTATAGTTTCAGTAATGGCTTGATTTAACCTCCCAGGAGGTTTCTTCCAGATTGCTTTTAGTATCTTTGGGATGTGGTGGAGACATCATTCAGATTTCTTTGTCATCCCTATGTCCCCTTCATTTCATTACTTGGCAGGACATGGAGCAGGGAAGAAATGGAATTGACAATCATGTCCTCAGGTCGCAGCTGTTTCCCTGCTCCTTTGCCTGTGGCACCATTTTTCCTGATGTCACCTCCCCTTTCCAGGTCTTGGAGACATGGTAGAGCAGGCAGGTGACCTTTGCTGACAAGGTCAAGTGGCTTTGACAGCCTGAGCTGGGGCAAAGCCTGAGCATTTCTCCCGGCAGAGCCTTGGGCAGGGACTGAGCTGGGGATGGGCCCCAAAACACCTGCTCAGACCCCCACGCCAGGGCAGGGACGGGCTGGGCAGAGCCCCTGGCTGAAGTGGCTGTTGGGCCACTGGCAGAAGGTCATATCCGAGTATCGCCGCCTTCTGCTGTGCTGCCATTCTGTAATCCCTGAATCTCTTACAGGAGAAGAGCCTGAGGTCCCTCCTGCAGAGAATTGAGACCTTGATCCCAAATTGCTTAGGCTGAGCTCAGCAAGCCTGTTTTCAAAGCAAAGCCTGCTCTCCTTGAGTAAATTTCCCTTTCAATTTTTCCTTTAAAATCCTGCAGCAAATGGCTTTAAATGCAGTGTCTGTGTGTAACTGCTCTTTTTGGTGTGTTTCCTGTAATGAGCCATAACATATGTGTGTGTCTTTACACACCTCGGAACAATGCTATGCAAGCATTAGGGGATTTTTCTAACAACTAGTGAATGTGCTGCTTTTCACAGCTCACCCAAACACTCCTGCCTGATAAGCCTGCCTGCAGAGGGACATTATCTGTATTTCTAGGATCAGTGGAAAAGAGAAAAAAAAAGGTGGGAGGCATATCTGAATATTTTAAACTGCTAATTCTGATGTAAGCAAGTTGCACAGAGGACACTTCTTGGATGGGGAAGCCTGAGGAGGTGTGTTTGTGGAGCTGTAAAACTGTCCAGAGAAGGAAATTCAGTGAGAAGTGCAGAGCCTTGAACTCTTTGCCATTTCCTGTGCATCTCTGCATCCTTGAGTGAACTGTTCTGTTTCTCCCTCTGGCAAACACGCTGGTATATCCTCCAGTATAGCCATCCTCAGACATTCTAATGCACAGTAAGTGAATTAAAACCACAGCAGCACCATATGTACCTTGCACATGTGTATAACAGTGCAGGAGCAGTGTATGCCCCAGTGATGTCCTGTCCTCAATAGCACAGTGAAGTGCAGCACACAGATGGACAAGAGCCATCACTCACCATGATACGAGCAGCACCTCCAGAGCTGTGCAGGCAGGGTGCTTTCCCTGAGCCCGACTTCCCCTGAGCCCTTGACTCCTGAACTACCCTAGTCAGAAATGTTCTAGCCCTGGGGCTCAGAAAACATCTTTCTGAAGAATAAGAATTTTGCTGCATTTCTGATTTTTACCTGAAGCAGCCCAGCCTGCGCTAGCTTACAGGCACTTTTAAAAGGATCTTTAGATCAAGTCCTTCATATTTCAGTATAGAGCTGCACTGTTATTCAACACATTGCATTTTCCAGGAACAGACATTTCCAGGAAAATGTAGCTGAATATTTTTGCCCAGTGGTGGTTCTTCCATCTTTGGTTACTGTCAAAAGCAAAAGATCTTGCTGTAATCCACCTTCCTGGTGAGGATGAGTCTCTGAGACAACTCTGTTCCTGCAGGAGAAGTGAGGCAGGAAGCAGCACTTGAGAGCAGAGGACTGCATGGCTGGAAGGCATGCTTGCTGGGCAAAATATCATGTGCATCTTTTTTTGAAAGATCATCTAAGTCAAATTCTAGCTTCAGCAGGCTCACAGCACCAACCCATGCCCAATGCTGTCACCAACTCCACAGCTCTGCCCCCCTCTCACCTGGACCATGTTACTCTGTGCAGAGATTTTTGTCTGCAGCAAAGTCAGGAAAATCATAGTTGTAGTTCCCACAACAACAATAAACCCAGGTATTCTGAACAAGTACTGTAAAACCCCTGAAGTTATTTGCACAAGTGTTTCTCAGTAGATGCATGAGAGACCCAATGGTACAGTAGGCTTGGAAATGCTGCCTGCAACCTCCACACCTGCCCCTGCAAGACCTGAGCATACAGGAAAAAGGGGCTTGGGGGTAAAACTTTTGACAGCTGATGCCAGGCACCAGATGTTCTGGGGTAGCTGTGGAGTTTCTGGTGACTTGAGGCTATAATCCTGGTACTGGAGAAAGTGGCAACCACACTGTATGTCAGAGCCAGTGTGCAGCAGGTGTCTGCTGAACTCCACAGCAATACAGGCTAACCAGCATCCTCACACAACATTGTGTCTTCTGTTCAATTTACTGCCCTTAAGTGGACTTCATCACTTTGGTAGCTGAGGGCTTCACGCTTGTTAATGTTTATCTCTGCAGAGGCTCTGTGAAGTAAGGAAGAACTGTTATCCCCATTTCACAGAAGACTGAACCAGCAAGAGGCCGTACATTCACCCCAAAGTCTCAGAGAGTCTGCAGCAGAGTCTGTGCCTCCCAAGTCTAAGGGTCATAACCTCATTTCCCAGTAGTGACAGAAAAGACACAGAACCAAAATTTAATGTGTAAATAAGTGCCAGGACCTGCTGGCTGGAGTCCACAGGCTGTGGCCTCCTGTCTGCAGCAGCATTCGTATTTTCCTCTGTTATTTCAAATATTTTGTTGCAGTGTTATCTTGTCTAGTCTAAACAAGGGTCCCACTTGCTCCTGAGAGTTGTACTCTGTGAGGGAAAACACTGAAATATGTTATTATCCCCCATGTTTGGGTGCAGACACAGAGGGATGGATGCTCCACAGTCAGGACCCTACCAGCCCTTTGCCACCCCAGCCTCTGCTTTCTGCCTGCAGTCGCACAGTGAAAGAGCCACCACCAGCCCCACAGTCCCTTCCCACGCGTTCCAAGGCTGTGCTCCTTCCCCAAGCACAGGGACATTGATATCTCTGGAGTGATAAGAACATGCGAGGCGTCAGTGGCATCAGTACAGATATATATTAATGGCAGAAGAGGGAAAAACTGTGTCCCACATTCTGAGATGACCCACTGTAGAGAAAGATCCGAGCCGTGATATTCCTGCCTCTGGATATGCTATCTCTTAAAGCAGGCAGGAGCTCAAATCTCCAGCTCTGTTTCAGTCCTATCCACTAATAAAAACCCCAGTGTTACTGGAAGAACTATCAGTGTCTGCTTTGGCATGTGAAGTGTGCATCACTTGCCTCATTGCCTTAAAGCAATAAATCTCTGTTTATCTTGATGGTTACTTAGTAATGAAAACCAGTGGCCAAATCAGTTATCTGAAAGAGGCTAAATGACAACTTGCTCCACACCCTATATAAGTCAGGCAGATAGCTTCAAAGCCCTTATCGGTTCCATGTGACTGGGTCTATCCAGAGTGGTTGAAACAGGCCAGCATACAGCGCTTTGTCGTCCTGGCACGTCCAAGCCATCCTGCTGCTGACCAACCAAGGACACATGGGTATTTCTTAAGTTTCCAATGTGATTAGACATAGCATCCTGTAACAGTTTATGAACAAACAGCAACTGTATTTAGTCATGCCTTAAAATTTGGTAAGTGTCCTACCCAGCTATCTCAAAGCTTTTCACAAACCTGGTCCTTCTCTTGACTCAGGAATTCATTGCAGTGGGTAAGATGCCTTCATAGCAATTTGTTTGTGTTTTCCAGTTTCCACCTGCAAATTGGGAAGAAGGCTGTTCAGCCACCTTTGTGAAGGGATTTGGGAACTCTGCAAGGAGAGTGCTGCTTAGGTATCAGATATCAATAGCAGCCTGTCACACTGAATTCAGCAAGGGAACAACTGGCTCTGTTGTTGCAGCTCTCATTGAGGACTCAACTCCCAGATGAATTAAGACTCTGTGTGACTGAGTATTTTTGCATCTTCCTGCCTCACCTGTAAAATGGAGACAATAATGTTTCACTGCGTGAACGCTGAGAGGTAGTACATTAATGGTACCGAGACCGTCACAACACAACATCATGCAACAAATAATTCTGCAATGGCCGCACACACAGCATTCATTTGCATTTGTGTTCAGCAGACTATGGAAGGAACCACACTATTAACACCTTTACTCTAGGGCAAAATGCTTGGAGACCACATCCAGACATCCAGGTGTCTGCTGAACGTCATGGGGTGTGGTGTCCAAGTTTGGGCTTGAATGTAGATTGCACAGCTAATTCCTACTTAATTTACAATAGCCTGAACCTCAACATGAATGCTAAACACTGACTTACTAGGAACCTGAAACAGCTGCCCACTTTGTGCCTTGGGTCTATGTCTTGAAATTACTCTATTGCATGCTGCAGTCTACTCTGAAGCTGGAGATTTATTTCTAAAGGAGGCAGGGAAACATTATGTCACCAAACTACTTCCAGTCTTTTCCAGGATTAAAAGTCAGGGAATAGTGGGCAGATCTTGTGATTTCCATCCTACAATTTAAACCAGATGGGCTACCCTTGCAGCATAAACATTTAAGCAAGAAAAGCAAAAAATTGGCAGAAGAAGTTCTGTTCCCTGATTAACTGTGTTATTATGATTTACATTTTTTAACAAGATGGACATAAATCTAGTTTACAAGATAACTTGATCACTGTTTTTGATTCATCCCAACAAAATGTAGAGATTTTGTTTTTGCTGTACAATACTCCAGCCCTACTGCTTGTAACAGGTACAGGGGCTAATATCTGTTAGCTTTCCCTCTTGAGAAAAAAACAAGGTGAAGACACAAAACACAGCAGCTCTTGCACAGCCAGAGCTATTGGTGTGTGATGCAGGCAATGAGAGGGAGGATTTAACCTGAATCAAACTTCAAGACAAAAATTATGAGCCCACAAGTCCACACTATATTTTATTGTTTGTTGCCACCATGTTGTTTACTTGCAGTTTGTTCATTTTGATACAGGTATCAATACCTGAAAAGTATTGAATGTGTGGCTGGCATATGGAACTAATAGAACAGTGGTAAAAATCTCTTTCCTGTTCATTTACCCTTTACATACATGAAAGACAGGACACTATCAGAAGCAGAGGAAAAAAAGAGACCCACATAATTAGATGCCACTCATCTCAGAACTTGAAAGCCAGTGAAATAACTAAGATGCTGTGAAAAATTATCTGCCATAATTAAAATGGCTGATTGGTGAGAGCTGCAGTGAAGGCCAGTGTATGGGGTCTTGCTAAAAACACTGGAAGGAGGCAGATCTACATACCTGGGAAACTCAAAGCCAGATGAAGTTACATGGGAATTTCAAATCACAGGCTTGCAGGATGAATGCTTAGCTTCAGTGGCACACAGCAAATTAGCACAACACCAGAGCAGACCTGAAGCTGCTCCTCCACAGCCCTGGGCACCAGAAGATCTAAAATTGACATCATTTGCCCAAGCCATGTCTTGGGAAGCTGTCAGGAGTAGCCATCATGGCAGGTAAAGCCCCAAGTTTTGACGAATCCCAAAGTAATAGAGATTAAGAGATTAATGGTTTGATTTTCACTCTTCTGACTTTAATGCATGTGCAGTTCTACCCAGGTCTGAGGCACTGTGGCAGCCCAAAGCCTCTGAAGCAGATCTGGGGATGGAGTGGCTGAATTTGCTGAGCTGGCAAAGACCTCTGGGAGATCTGTCAGGACAGTTGCAGAAGCCACTTGGAGCAGCATCGTAGCACTTTCTGACTGTTCCTCAGCCACAGTGAACTGGGATGCTCTGTATTTTTAATCCATCTCTATGTTAAATATTTGCTTGAACGACTTGAGGAAGTGGTCTGTGCTGAGCCAGGGTTACCTGTTGCTGAAGGAGACTGGTGCTGTCACACAGGGCATGATGGTGGTTCAGCAGCATCGCTTCAGAGGCAGAGCAGAGCTACATCAGGGAGCAAAATCCTTAACCCTGCCCAAGTCATATGTAGGGAAGTGCAACTGCCTGTGCTCAGCAGCATGGTGGGAGGGCAGCATGGAGGGTGCCACACTGAGAAGGATGAGAAGTGGGAGAACCACGGAGAAGGGAAAAGGCCTGGGAGGCAGATGCTAATGTGAATGAGGAAGCATAGTGAGCATCCCTTTGTCTCAGGCTAGACCTAGAACAGCCAGAAAAACTGACTGAATTCTTGTGGTTGTAACCAAAGTAACAACCTGTAACTACTGTGTAAATTCCAGGATGACTGATCAAAGAATTGAAAAGGAAAACTAATTTTACAAAGCATTGAAAACTACCATGCTTCCTAATGATTCCTTTAGAGAGAGAGCTAGGACTAACTTTGGAAGTAGCAGAACAGCTTCATAAATGTTTTCTGGTGGTTTTACATTATTCTAAGTTCTGCTTCTCAATACTCATCAGTTTTTTCCCACTAACCATAAAGCATATGCTGTCTTGGATCCTGGTTACATGAGATTAACAGATAACCCTATTTTTCAGAGTCAGTCTTTCAGCATTTCTGCCACTGAAGATCCTCTTCTGTAGCTTCAAGTTGAAAAATCTTTGTGGCAGATTTGGCATTGCCTGTAATAATTTATGAATGTGATGTGTTGACATGTTTATTGTGTGCATACATTGAGCTACTTCAATAGCTGGATTGTCAAGACGTGTACCCAGGAGAGAGAAGATGGATCCAGGCATACATTTTTGAGGAAACACTTGGGAAACAAAGCAAGCGCTCCTCACTGTGCTGTTTTGGCTGGACCCCTGTTAGGCTCACTGGAGAGATTTCCCTGGGAGAAATGTGGGCGCCTGAAAAGCAAGACATGAAAGACCCCAGAGAATTTACAGAGGACCATTTAAACAGAAGTTTTTGTGAGCAAGATTCCAAAAAGGGTTGAAAGTGCTCAGATCTGTAGATGTTTAATTTAGTAGACGTTGGCAAGACTACAAGAAAAAGGGCATGTGAAGTATTTTTTAACCAACATGCTTTATTGCATTGGTTAAGCTCTTCTGTTTTAAAAATGTTTGGGTCATGTGGGAAGGCTGAAGGTCTCTCTTCCGATGTATGTGTGTGAGCTTGGAACATGCATGGGCTATGTAGGCTGGAGCTTGTGTTTAGTATAGTCTGTGACAATCAGATTATCCCATGCACGGAAAGGTAAAAGCTCAAGGCCTGCTATAAGCAGAAGGCAAATCAGAAAGAGCACTGGCAACCAGAGATATAGCAGTAACCATAAGAACACCATCATCTTTCTTATAAGTCCTTGCATATAGTTCTACTAATGACTTTTATTAAACATTTAAGCCTTAGCATTCAAGTGATTCATATTTGTTACAAAAAAGCTGTCCTATTAACACAAAGTACAAGCTGAAACAAAGCTAATGAGCCTTAATACCTGCAGGATAATTCAAAGTTTAAAGGTGGTATTAACAAAAATAAAATAAGGAAGAGTGGAAAAATCCAGTTTCATTGTCCATTAGAGAACCTGAGTTTTTTTCTTTTGGATCATAAAATTAAATCTGTTGCTGAAGTGGCTCTTACACTGTTACTAAAGTAGTGCAAGAACACATATATGTGCATAATTAAGTACCCCTATGTGACCATAAAAGGTCTGCCAAAGGGAAGGCGAGTGGGACTTGATTCAGCAGCATGAAAGAGGGAATGCCATTACTGTAATCTCCCTGTATTTCTTTACTTTGACGGGGTTCAGCCTTATGTGGTAGAGTGATGAGGTGTACAGCACCAGCAATGGGAGCGTTCCAGTGCAGAGTCTGGGCTGTGTGCCCTGAGCATCTGAGATGCAACAGCAAATTGACCTCGAACCACACAGGTATTTATCCTATGGAAATCATACCTCAAATCAGACACGCAAAAAACCTGAGGCAACCTGAGGCAGGTATATTAGATATACCTGAAAAGTTAGGTGAATTTTTTTATTTATTTGCCTTCTGGTTTTGCAATGTCAGATACGAATGGTAAATGGGTAAGCGGAAAAAAGTCACTGAGTCCTGCCCTTGAAAACGTGATCTAGCTTAAAGCACGGGCATTTCAATCTTTGTGTTCAAACGAAGGGACCATACAAGTTCAAGAAACAAACAGGGTAAACAGCACAGCTATAAAATGATATTTTGGAAGTGACAAAGGAGCAGTTGTATGGTGACCAACCTCCTACCACAGTTATGCTCAATTTCATGTGGTCCCCATTAACCACACCACCTGTCCTGGGAGCTCCCCACACATCCCAGTCTTGATAAACAATTTTGGAAGTAAAAAAAGGGAATGGGTATCAACATAACACAATGGAGTTGTGGGGCAGGGCACACACAGGTGCAGTGGTAACATCCCATGCAACACCTAGCTCCGCTCCTTGAAAAGGAATCACATCTTCCTACAGCAAGACCTTGAAGAGACACGAGGGGTTTTATAGACAGACTTAGAGCTACTCAGTAGATGCAGTCAAGCTCCTTTTGAGCTGCCTCCCCTGTGAGACTGGAGTCTTTCCCAAGAGGGATCCCTGTGGCAAAGGGCCTCTCATCTGTTTGACCCTGGAGCAAGCACCACATTGTGCTGGCAGCAGAGAGGAGGCAGCAAAAACATTTTCTCCTGAGGTAGGAGAAGAGTCACCTGTGCCCTGGGGCTGCTCTGGGGGCTGCAAACTCAGGCCAAGAGACAGAAATAACCCAGGAGCTGTTAGCTGGAGAGCTTCGATTTACAGACTCTCCAGAAGAACAAGGCTTAATGAAAAACTCCAAGGAAAATTAGATAAAATGGACTGATGTGGACATCAGAAAACTTCTACAGCATAAATCATAAATTCTCCCCAGTTTGGAGAGAGGTAAGAATTTCATCTCCATTAATTTAATCTGGCAGATAGAGATAACAAAGCAGTCTCTACATGGGAGAGTTAACACTGCTTGGATTGATACAGAGAGACAAGATGCACTTGCAGGCATAGGAAAAATGCATCTCTGAGAAAATTTCCACTATTAATATTTTTCCCTTGCAAATGTAGGTCTTCTAAAATACTCTTTTCTTTTGGAAGGGTCTAAATGAGGAGGAGGTGGGAAGTAGAGCTACAAAGCATGTAAGAAAGCCTCAAATACATGAGTGGGAGGAAGGAGGAAGAAATGAAAGAATAATGAAGCTTGCATCACTGGAAGCAAACAACAGAAGAAGGGAAATGCACGTACTTGTGGCTAAATTGTGAAGGAACTTAGGCTGAGGTTTAAAACGGCAGTGGTTAGCAAAAATGCAGGCACAGAGTAATTCAGATCATCTGATCAAAGAACAAAGAAATGTTAGAACTGATTTCATTAGGAAAAATACCTGCCTTAGAGTTAATGGGTAAGCATAGGAAAAAATGCCTTGTCTGTGTTGTTGATATGAAGTAGCCCTGCAGAGGGTTATCAGCACCTGTAGTATCTACGTTCATTACGAGACTTGGGCATTGCTTTGGTGGGGCCAGGATTTTGCCCTTCATGGAGTCTCTGTTGGCATCTGTGAGATTTCCTTATGTGGTGATGATGTTGCAAACAGATACCTATATTTTTAAAAACAATTAATAGAAACCTTGTTATTAACATGGTGCCCAGGGTCCCCAGCTCTAGCCGCATCAACGGCTGAGCCCAAATGCTCAGCTACTCTTGGAGGGTTGCCACTAAAACCAAATCAGGCGTTTCTACTTTTAGACCTTCTCCAGTGGCCATCACTCCAATGGTTACCCATCTGAACCAGGAAACAAGCCTGGAAGAGGATCCTGGGGTAGGGTTCATTCCACACCTTCTGATTTTTGTCAGTGCTTTGCTGTAAGGGCATTCAGCAAGCCCAGCTGATCTATCCTGACACAGTCTTTGAAAATTTTGCAGAGCAGTCAGTAGAAAACTTTCCACTGAACTAAACGAGGAACCTGTGTGTCTTACACAGGAATCCTGTGTGATGGGATTGTCTCTGACTCCATGTCACCAAAACCACCTACAAAATGAAAACTGTAACTTTGCTCAGGAAACCCCAGGGTTTTATATTCGCTTTGGAATAAACTGAGCCCATCCATCCATTGAAGAGGCGAGCATCAGGGAATCAACAGGAGGTTTTGCCATCTGCACAGACGAGCAATGCTCAGGGATATAACTAGGACCAAGATGGGGGCAGGGAGAAGTTTCATGCCAGCAAGTTTTACGAATGGAAAGACTATGCTGCTACTCCAACCTATATTGGCATTTCAAAATCAACTTGGAGACAGCAAGAAAAAAGAGCAGAGAAACAATTTTTCATTCACTAGTAAAGCTATATCTGACACAGATAGAAAACCCCATTCCTTTTCTTTTTTCAAATCTAGTCATCAAAATTCAGAGTTGATACTTTTTGTACATTGTCGTGCAATACGCTGGTGCAAAATCTGGGTGTCCTTGTGCCACGCCCACAGCAAAGCATGTTGACCTAGGGTTAGCAGTCCTGTACAGTAGACTAGTGGAGTTTGGGTAGGCAGGAAAAAGAATTGGCAGAACACAGCTGTCATTCTGACCTATGTCCAAGCTCCATGTCCAGGAAAGAATGTATCCGTTGGGGAAAAAGAAGAAATCTCATCCCATCCTGGACCAGCCATTCCCACATTATGAAAAAATAAATCTAAAAGGATAAGCTAGGTCTTTCCTATAATCACTACAGCAATCACATATACCTTGAGCTGTCACTCTACAGGGTTGGTTAGAGAAAGCTAACTTAAAATTAATAATTAAATGCCCTTTACAGGCTTGACAGTCTCCAGGCGTGTGGCAGTGCTGATGGCACCAGCTCCCTCTGAGACCCTGCCAGCCTTTGCAATCGCAGACAGGACCCGTTCAGCCCAAAGCTCCCCCTCACCTGTCTTTACGGCAGCAAGGCGGGACAGGCAGCAGGGAGAGGCTGGGGTGAGGGCTGCAAAGAGGCAGAGTGGGCAGGTGGAGGTGCATGCACCTTTGGCATTGCAGGCTTTTCTGGCATGGGGAGTTTTCTCTGTTTTCCGCCGTAAATACGATGCAAGGAGATGCCAGGCCTCGCTAAGGCTCCCGGCGGGTAAGGCGGTAAAAAATTAACAGTTTTAGTTCTGCATGTCTCGTTTTTCAACGTGTAAAAGCCCGGCTCCGGTGGCACGAAGGCCGCTCGCAGTCGCAACGAGATGGCCAAGGAGGCCGAGGCGTGTGGGCACTCACTGGGGGACGTGCCGCGACGGGCGGCCGGTGGGACAGCAGGCCCGAGAGGGTTCCCCTCAAGGAAAAGAGACA
>VZTI01004088.1:1035814-1108144 GCA_013397865.1 Struthidea cinerea | reverse complement strand
CCCCCCCCCAATGTATTTAAAAAAAAATAGGCAGAAGAAAAAAGTCTGCATATCATCAGAAATGCTTGCAGACCGCCTTGGCTGCTGTTGCCTTTCCCACAGCATCTGTTGAAACCTGAGAACATGCCTGTCAAATCAAGGTCATTTTACAATAAATCCCTGCACCGCCGCCTCCTTCTCTCCTCCCTGGATGTTGTCCCACACTTTCCATCCAAGGAGGAGTTGAGGAGATGCAGCCACCTGCCCCATGCCCACTGGTGTCCTGCCCCAGCCTGGCCTGCTGCTGGGATACCAGAGAAAAGGCTCAAAGCAGGAGGATCATGGGGCTCAAAAGGCAAAAGTAACAAGGGATGACTTTTTTGTAATCAAATGATCAGGTCATGTTTCTTTCCATGGGAATCTATGGACCTGGGAGAGAAAGCTGGGATTGATCTCCGTCTGTTCCTTTGTATTATGAAGTTATATTAAAATGTAATGATTCAGACTTGTATATTAAGGCCGTTTCACAAATCTGCCTCTCCAGTTAAAAAAAAAAAAAAAGGTGGCAGATGACTCTGTGAAGCCCTGTGCAATGCTTTTAACAAAAAAAGAAAACACGGTTCTGTTATAGCATGCTATGAGAAGAAAAGCAGAGAGAGGAAAATAAAATATACTTCATTGCTGCTGAATGCAGCTTGAGAAAATCAGACTATTTATTGTCGTAAATTGAAGTTTTACTTTGCTGGACTGTTGAAAGTTTATTGTGTGTGAAAGAAGAGAGCTATTTTGCTTTTGAAGCAGGAGAGAACTATTTCACAGCAAACTCACAAGAAAGGTGTTAATGTTTTTGCTTCTTTTCTTGGGCAACACCAGTTGATTTCAGATGTTTGTGATAGAGAGATGCCTTTGAGTATTCACTGCATTTTCTCCAAAACGTTTCCTGTTGTCGCTCTCTTTAATCTCCATTTTGCAGTGACCAAGCTGAGAAATAGCACTTCAGTGCTTCACCCACTGTATAAATCATCACTTTGAAACCTTAAATGACCGGTTTCCTTGCATATTAGACTTTTTCCGTTACTATTTCTTAGGAAAACCAGAGACTGGTGATCAGGTCTTGCAGATCAGGAGGTAAATCTTACAGGGCACTGAAGTGAAGATGATCAGTGACCTCTTTACCCACACCCTTGGATCTTGCCTGACTTTAAAACTTGGTTGCAGGCAGAGCAGGCTGAAGGGATGGTAGAGCCAGAGGGAGCAGTGCCTGCTGTTGATTGAGGAGTCCCTGTTGGCAGCTGGGCTGGCACCAGGGTGCAGAAGATGGGACCCCCCTCCCTGTGTTGGGGAGAGGCTTAGGGAGTCTGGCAGTTGTTTAATCCAGCTCACTTCTGATTAGACAAATGCTGCTTTTAATTGCTGTGGAGTTCAAATGGAGAAAGTTTGGCTTGGTAGCGAAAGTGTGCTTGCTTCTAGAGGCGAATTTCCTGTTGTCGGGAGCACCCTTATCGGCAGGAAGGTTCATCGGCAGGAAGCATGTCGGTTACTTGTTTTTACACATTGAAGGAAATGAGCTGGATTAGGTATCTTCTAGGTTTACCCTTCATCGGCCTGTGTATCTGTGCTACTTTATTTATCTCTAATGATTTTAGTTTGTGAAAGTTTTATGATGTCAGTCATTCCCAAGGGAAATGCAAGAAGTTAAATGCTTGTGTTGTCCTGTCATTTTTTGCTGTTATAAAAAACCACCCCACCAGCCTCTCTGGGCTACGTTTTCAGAAGTGTCCAATTTGCAATTTCTACCTTTTGAGCCTCATTGCTGATACTCAGCGAGGCTTTTCTTTTTCTTCCCCCATTAAAATGAAAGATCAAAAAATGCACCAGTTATTTTACTAATAGGAGCAGTTCTTACAGTTCTGAACTGCCTTTCATCATGGATCATAAATCACTTTACAGAAATTAATGTTCTAATATCCACAGAAGTTGTGTGAGCATAGGAGGCTGAAACTTAGCATTTCACATGGACTGCACAAAGTTGCAAGGCAAATTAGGAGCAGAGCTGGGAGTCAAATTAATTGCCCCTTAATTAGCAATTGCTAATGGATTAAAACTTTGAAAATGTGTCTGGGTTTCCCAAGCGTACTCATGCTAATGCACCAATGCGGTGCGTATGTGTTTGGGATGTGGGGCCGGGGCTGAGAATATAAGCAATGGTTCCAGAAAATGCCAGTCGTTTTCTGGTCCCTGCCCAGCATGGCTGGGATGCCAGGTTGGAGGCTTGTAAGATTAGACATGGCTTTGGATGAAGGTCCAGACCAAAGGTGAGAGCTGTGGTTTAGGTCTGTGTGTTCTAGTAAGCAGGGAGGGCCAGGGAAATAAATATTTCTCTGTCAGGTCACAACGGGATTTTTATGCTGTTAAGCTTTGCAGAGGGTTTTGAGGGGAAAACATGGAAAAGTTATATAAACTTGTGAGAAGCTGCCTGGCATGCTGAATAGCTTCAAGTAGTGGTTTTTGGTGTAGGAGATGTCTTGGTGATAAGAGCTGTTCCTGGCAGGACAAGCTACCAGGGCTGTCTGGAAGCCTAAGCTGGACTGGAACTGGACTATCCTGGCTGATGCTGGAATTTGCCAGTTTGTGACTTCAGATGTAACACAATGCAGCATGACTTTGGCCACAATTTTGACATATTTGTAATGAAACTGCATTTGGCTTGTTACCTTCTCTCATGACCAAGCCAAAGTAAAATTGTAACAAAATAATGAAAAAAAAAAAAACAAAGGACTCCAACAGAGCAGTATTTCATTTAAGTGTAAAACTTAGAGCTGTGTGTTTTCAGAAGTAATCAGCTGATTCTGGGAAACCAGCCTGAAGCTCTGCAAGGCAGGGTAGTTTTTGGAAAGTGATTCTCTCCTAGAGTTTTGGAAATTCTGCTTCATTTAAAATGCCTCAAGTTGAGCTGCCAAGCATGAGCAACTCAAACCCTCCCTAACCTCACTGCAAGACTTTAGGTGCCTTTAGCATCCTTGGGACTTATAACTGTTCTGAACTGAAGCTGGCTGTCCAGCCAAAAGTTTGTACTGTGGGAGCCAGCATAGCCCATGAAGGAGCAAGGCTCCCTGTATCCTGTTTGTTGCCCTTGAGGATGGACGCAGAGCCCTGCTCTGGAGGTGGCCGGTGAAGGGGGCCTGGGGAATGGCTGAAACTCACCATGGCTGGACACACAACTTTCAGGTGGGTTGTGTAGGACCACCCTCACATTAGCCCAGGCATTGGTGGCCACTTGCTTGCTGGGGATCAGTTTTTCCCCACCACTCTTAGGGCAGTACTTAAGTGACACATTATGCTCTTAAAAACTCTCCATAAGGTGCATCTATTTTATAATGTCTGTGAAAATTGGACAGGCTAAGTCTACTGGAGGTAAAGCTTCTACTTACTATGTTGGACAGTATTTTGTTGTTGCTCTTTTATTTCTTTTGTCTGTAGTCTAAGAGTCTCCACTGGAGATGGTTTTCTCTGTGTCTGCAATGACTGCAGGACAGACAGATGGCAAGGCTGTGACCTCTGATCAGGCTTGGTAGGTGCCACTGAAGGGAAAGATCTGCCTAGATGTTTGGCACTGGGGTTTTTTTCACAACATTAGCAGGAATTTAGATCAATGCTAGCTGATACAATGAGATTTCCAACACTGAATGTTTTTACCTTTTACTGAAAATAGATTAAAGCCAACTAAAATAGTAGATTCCAGGAGTGGGATGCATTTGGCCTACACCAGTTTCTTCCTTTGCCCACCTCCCATGTTCTGAGTTGTGGGCCAAGCGTGAGATTCCCTGGTGGGATTCTAATGGCAAACTGTTTACCTGCCACCAGCTTGCTGATAGACCCCACTCACCATGTCTGGACATACTTACTTTTGTTGCAAGGAGAACACTCCAGACGCCCTAACACATGGGACTTTATGTACAAGGCAATCCAAGCTAGACTCTGGAAAGCATTTCACAGAATGGCAGCTTTATTGGAAATTGCTTCTTAATACTATTTGGCAAAGCTCTTGTTCTTTTTAGTGTAGTTCTCTGCCAGACCTTTGCCTGCCCCACTGAAACGAGCAGTGGCCTCGTGGCTCCTGTAGTCCTGCCTCCGGTCCCAGGCTCACCAAAGCTCCCCTCTCCAACCCCTGGCACCTCTGCAGCACCCCACTACAGAGCTGCTTTCTGGTTTATCTCTTGGGCTGTGTGGAGAGGCTGACCTTTTCCCTGGACAAAGCTGGCTTCTGGCACAGCACACAGATATGAACTCCCCAGCCTGACCCATCCGTGGTGAGCCCTGCTCGCTGTTACTTCCCTCAGTGAGATCTTCTTTGGACAATGTAATTGCTGGCTGGGCTTGCTGTGGAGAGGAGCAGAGGCATTAGAGGGGTTACGAGAGGTTATTAGAGGTGGGAGGAAGCTGTAGGTCTGACCCATCTAGATTTAACTGAATTATGTCTCATTTTACCCCCAGCTCCAACTTGTTTTGAACTGGGTTTTACAGCAGATCATTTGTAGAATCTACTCAATTAATATGTTAATTTTAACACCAGATTTTGTAAAGCTTTTATGTTGGAGGTGGTGAAGGGATCCAAATGTTTTGATCCTATTTTTATCATTATCTTCACTGTGTTTTTCTTACTCTGTGCTTTGCAGAGAGGAGTGAAATTTTAATAATTCACTAATATTCTTTCACTTCATTAACATTTTATCATTTTGGCATGGTGCGTATGGTGAAGTCCTTAGTACTCTCATTAAAGACCTGATCTTACCCCACATTCTTGCAGCCCTCCAGGTGTGGAAAACCCTAAATGCAGATGCTATTCTACTTTTTGGAAAGAGCTCTTTTCTATTTGAGTAGATACTCATCTGAACAAAACATGTAAGGTGTTTTTTGGTGGGTTTTGGGGTTTTTTTTTGTGTTGTTGTTTTTTGTTTGGTTGGTTGGTTGGTTTGGGTCGGGGTTTTTTTGTTGTTGTTGTTTTGTTTTTGGTTTTGTGGTTGGTTTTTTTTTTTAAATAAACTGGAAACATTTATACAAAGATAGCTGCAGCGGTTAGATCAGGCCCACTAAGTGCCAAGTCTCTAGCCATTACAAAACGTCACCATGTGGTTTAGAGAGTGTGAAGACACAGGGTGTTATTGTGGTATCCATTGCATTATTTTACACTGTGGCATGTTTGGCTTAAGCAGAGATTTATACTGGTGTTAAAGTGGTTATGGAACTTTCAGCTTACCTGGGATAGCACAGTGCTTGATATTAGGAGGGCACAAATAACATGTAACACTTGATGTAATCTTGGTGATTCGGTACACACTTTGTAGGCGTGCCCACCTTGTGTTAAACATGTGCTTTTTAATTGTGTCTGAATTTGAAATTGGTGTTCAGCTTTCATGGTTGCTCTCCTTCTTTTTTTAATTTTTTTTTCTCTATTTTATCCTAAAATAAAACTCTGAATTAGTGAATGATTTGTTACTGTTAATTAAATAGCGTTAACACTCCAGATTATTTCAGGTGTATTCAGAAGGCTTAAGAAGCGAGGCACTGGCTTAGGAGTGGGCAGTGGGTACATACACAAGGCTGGAGAGTGGAAGGGAATGTTCTGGGTTGGGAGCATTGGAGACCTAAGGGACATGTAAGAATTTCAGGAGGAGTCATGTTTTGAAGAGTATAGCTGTTGGGAGTCCAGAGGGCAAGAGATCACAGTAATAAATACGGGAGATGTTGAGGGAATTGGCTGAAGGTTTTTACTTGCCAAATAGAATATATTTGCTTTTAGAGGCACCAGGACAGAAACTCATCTCTTGTAAATTGGTATAATGCCATTTGAGTTAGTGGAATTACACTGACTTACACCACCTGATGGTCTGTCAGGTGGTATTACAAGAAGACTGAGGATGTGAAGAATAGTGGAACTGGAAGAGGTTATAGGCCTGGGCAACAGGGAGGGTGGAAGTTTGTTCAGAAGGGATAGAGAGGCTGGATAAGCAAAGATAACAAGGTCCATTACATCTATATTGGGTTTGATTTGATGATGAGATGCCCAGCAAGAGATGTCAAGGCAGACTGAGAGATGGGCTTGGCTGGAGAGGAGAGTCAGTGACAGAAAGTACATTTCACATTGGCACAGTAGGGATTGGTGTCGGAGTGAATAAGATCATGCCCAGGGTGTGGAGGGTATGTGGAACAGACCAAGACTAAGGCCACAGCAGGAGCTGGGGGAGAGGACATGGACATACAGAACAATCACTAGACAACGATGAAGAGGGCCAGAAGACAACATCTCACAAAGCCAAGATTGGAAAAATGTCTTTCAGTCTGAAAGGAGGAATAGCAGAACCATAAAATATTACTTAGGATTAAGAATAGAAAGGGAATGACATTGACTTCTTTAAAGACACGAGCCGTGAATAATCTCTACTAGTTAGTAAACTTTGAAAAGCTGAACCATAAATAAGCTACATCCTCATCGGTATGTCTAATTTTTCCCCTCCTCACTTCTGTTACTGCAAAGTAGTCTCATGTAATGGTGCAGCAGACCTTAATGTCCTGGGGGTGGTCACAGCAGCGTCACTAATGGGCGCTGCGCTGTGGTGCTGCCGCAGCTGCGCTGTGCCGAGCTCTGCACCGAGCTCTTCTGGGGTGACGTGGCCCTGTCAGCCTCAGCGTACCCTGGGGACCCCCAGCTGGGCGCTGTGCCTGCTGCAGCTGGGATCCCGGGGCAGGCTGCAGTCACGTTGCTGCTCAGGAAATTCAGAGGTGCTGAGAAGTCACAGTGTTCTGATTAAATACACCGGCGTTGTAGCTGCAGTTGCTGTACCCCAGATATTAGACCCCAGGTCAGGGAGTGGGGCAGTGCTGAACCATCTGTGGGTACAGGGGAGCAGGGGAGGCAGCAGGTGGGTTCCTGCTGGTCTGCCACGTTTAGCAAGAGCGGGGCTGGGTTGTGACGGAGAAGGTCTGAGAGAAATATTGCCGCTTCAGTTTGTGTTGTGGCTGAACAGGACATCTCACTCGGGACGTGGTAGCTTTGTGCAAGGAGGAAGAAAACACAGACTGGGAGAAATGGGGTAAAATGTGAGAAAAATGAGATTAAAATATGGGGAAAAAAAAGGAAAAATGTAGAAATTAGGCATGTGTATTAGGATGGTCATCCTTGTTCATGAGCCTGTCTCATTACTGGAGCAACTGTAAGCCATTCGCAGTCCTGGGGCCCAGTACATCAACTGGAAACAGCCTGACTGGAAATGGGACCGACTTAATTGTACCAAGACAAGAAAAGAAGGCCCTGAACAATCCAGCACAAACAGTGAAAAGTTAAGTGTGTTTTAAAAATCCTGTGTTTTTTTTAAGCTGGGGTACCATTTCTGACAGGTGGGGAAATCCCCATTCCCTGTAATGACTCTGGTGATCTCCCAGTCCAGCACCTCAGAAGCAGCCAGCCTGGTTGGACAAGTCAGTGTCTTTAGAAACAGAAAGCATTTGGGCTTTCCAAGTGGAATGATTTCTTTGTTTCCTAGTTGTATGGAAAGCTGCCATTGCAGCAGTTTGAGAAAAAAGGCTGAACATCTTGAAGCCAAAATGGTTGAGAGATGACTCCTGGGGAAAGCAAGGAAAGTGGTGGGCTTGGAGGCACAATAACAGATGTGAAGCCTTTCACCGTGGGTCACTCGTGGGTTCTCCCCAGAAAGCAGTAGCTCCCCTGTTGCAGTGCCTGTCTGCAGTTGGGAATCCGAGGGCCTGCTCCTGTTTGGTCGCAGTCGCCAGGAGATGGAGGACTGGTGTGTGCTCCTGCAGCAGCCGTGCTCTGGTTCCCAGAGGGCTGACAAGGAGGCCATACACCCTCAGCTGTCACCCAGGCTGATCAGAGACCGTGGCCGTAAGATCAGGTTATCTGGTGGTTTGTGCCTGTTCCACTGAAGGAATGGAGCAGATGAGAGGGCCAGGCACAAGTATATAGCCTCCGAGCCCCTTTTTAAGGGTATAATTTTACAGTGCTAGTGGCAAAGGCTTTTTTTTTACCAGAAAAGCAGTGTTACCTTTCCTCAAAGAGCTGCATGAAACAGCCTTTGCTATGTTGATGTTGAGAATAGTATGTCTTGCCCACTTGCCCTTTCTCCCTTCGAGGGTTATGTCCCAAGCTAATGTACTCTGCCCACTTGTGTACGGTCTGTGCTTGGTTTATTTGATCCAGGCTTCCTGCCGTCTTGCTTTTTTTGCTCTCTGCTCAAATGAGGATCCCCGATCATGGTGCGATGTGCACAGTTCAGGACACGCTTTGAAAGCTGGGGCAGAATTTTTTTATAGTAATTTTTATTCTGAGTTTGTGTTCAATCTTGCTTGCTGCTGTTAGCTACTGCTGGTTCTGTGGGGATACAAGCTGGGACCACAGAGCAGCAGGGATTCCAAGCACCCTGCTCTCTCAAAGACATAGTGTGAAAAAACTATTTTCTTTCTGACCCCAAAAACCTACTGTTGATATAAGGTATTTGGAGCAAAAATTGCTCCAGTATAGAAGTCTTTCTATGAATATAATTATTTGTCCTGCTTTCCTGTTTCACATGCTTTATTTGAGCTCCTGTCATTCGCTAATAACATGGGGACATTGGGAAAATTTGGAAGGTATGCACAGTATTATTGGCATTTCTCAAGCAGCTGTTACTGGCCTGCTTACATTCAGTGGATTTCTTACTGTCAAAAACACTTTTAGCACATGAATGAATGGGCAGGAAACCACCTAAATATTGATTAATGTTGACAGAAACTTCCCTCCCACCTCTCACTCATTCAAAACAACAATGGTGAAGGCAGCAGAATTCATCTCTTGGGCTATTGGAGAGATGGGTTTATTTCAAAAGTAGAGCTTTGCTTTGATGGGGGCTCTTAAGTGCTAGTGCTGGGAATCATAGGACATCCTGAGTCAGAAGTGACCCATGAGGATCACTGGAGTCCAGCTCCTGACACTGTGCAGAATAGTCCCAAAAGTCACACCATGTGCTTGAGTGTGTTGTCCAAACACTTCTTGAACTCTGTCAGGCTTGGGGTTGTGACCACTTCCCTGGGGAGCCTGTTCCAGTGCTCAACCACCCTCTGGGTGAAAATTTTTCTAATATCCAGCCTAAACCTTCCCTGACACAACTTCAGGCCATTCCCTCAGTCCTGTCACTGGGCACCACTGAGAAGAGATCGGTGCCTGCCCCTCCTCTTCCCCTTATGAGGATGTTACTACATCCTCCAGGATGTGAGGTCTCCCCTCAGTCTCCTCCAGGCTGAACTGACCAAATGACCTCAGCTGCTCCTCGTACGGCTTCCCCTCAAGGCCCTTCACCGTTTTCATGGCCCTCCTTTGAATGCTCTCAAACAGCTTGATGGCTTTTTTATATTGTGGCACCCAAAGGGCTGAGGTCGCCCCAGAGCAGAGTGGGACAATCCCCTCCCTTGCTGGGCTGGCGATGCTGTGCCTGATGCCCCCCAGGACACCCCAGGTTGGTCCTCCTGGCTGCCAGGGCACTGCTGACATCTGTTCAACTTGCTGTCAACCAGGACCCCTAGGGCCCTTTCCACAGTGTTGCTCTCCAGTCTCTCGTTCCCCAGTCTGTCTGTACATCCAGGGTTGCCCCATCCCAGGTGCAGAATCTGACATGGATTGGTTGTTTCCAAATGCAGGGGACGAGAGGTTCAGCCTAGGTGCAACAGCTGTAGGTGAGGAAGCGCCTTATCTTCTACAAGTGTTGAAGTAAGCAGCATGGCACTCTGGAAAATCATTCATTCTGGTGCTAGTATGGACATGAACGCTGGCAAAAATTGAAGCTTGTCCATTTTCATGCCAAAATCTATTGATTGCGATAGTCCTAGCTGATTTCAGTGAAGATTTTGCCTCAGCAAATAGTTTGATATTTGATCATGTAAATAGTTCATATTTCAACTCCACCTTTGTGTATTCAGGGGGAGCTCCCTTGGGATGCAGCGGCAGTTGCTTGTGGTTTTATGGATGCAGAATTTGATGCTCCATTGCTGTCACGGATACAGTGATGGTGATAATGGTTATCACTAACTTGTATCCCAGTGGTAGGTAAAGTGTTAGTATTTGGCTGTTCCTCAGACATTTTTGCTCTGTCAAGTGCATCTTCCATTGATACCAAAAGTGATTTATGTGACTGTTTCCTTTCTGGCAATGTGAGTGATGCACATTTGGCTCTTTGGAGCCAGTGGATGAGAAGATCTTGTAATACACAGGTGTGCTGCAGCATAGATTTTTGTGGTTGTAACTGTGATATCTTTATTTTGTTCCTAACAACACACAATCCATTACTTGTTTATGCAAAATTCAGCATTTTACTGGCCAATGAAGCAAGGAGCAGAGGCCCAGACTTGGGCCCCTGGGAGCATTGTATTGGTCTTTATTGACTTGCAGACTCATAAGCCCGTGGACTGATCTCAAAGTCTTGTGACACTACAGGAGCAAGTGATGGGCTGTCAGCACGCTTTTCTCGTGGTGGTGAGCTCTGACGTCTATGACTGAACCCAGGTAGCAGACTTTCCCCGAGTTACTGTCATCAGGTCTCTGGCTTGGCCACCATGCTGTGCAGAGCCGCAAGAACGTAGTTGTCTTTATATTTAGTTTGCTGAACTTTTTAAGGAGGAAACAGACAGGCAGATGTGGACAGCAGGTTCACTGAAGACTTTTTTTAATAGCTAGTAAAGCTAACCCCCCTAAAATGCCTAAGTATCATTCTAAAGAACTGCTTTGTCTATGAGTTTCCGAAGAAGGAAACATTGTTAAGCTATAGAAATGCATATAAGGAGTTTATTACAATATATTAATTACCACTGCCCATAGTTATCCATTATTAATAAAGCAATTTCCTTCAAGATAAAATAATGAAATGTACATTTTCATGTATCTTTGTCAGTCAGAAGCCCAAGAAGATATTCCTGTTCTACTTCTGTCTTGTGGTATAAAGTAATGCAATTCCACTGAAGTCAGAGATAGATAGCTGGGGAGGAGGCAGCTTCCTTTTTTGCTAGAGAGCTTTAATACAACTTTGTTTTATTTCTGCACATTAAAGTTAATAACACAGCAAGCGTATTTTGAAGTTAAGTCTTTCTAGGATCTCTGTATGTTAAATACCTGCGAACAAACTTTATAGTTGCTCTATAGGCCCTCATGATATATCATTTTGAGCTGCCTTCTATCTATTGCATTTTATCTGCCTGCAAAATCCATTTCTAATTCTGGCCATATCTCCTTTGCGATCACTTGCCAGAAATCTATTCCCAGGATTCTCCTTATTTTAGTGAAATATCTCTGCTTCAGCACCTTTCCCAAGGTGGCTGATCTAATCAGGGCACTATCAGTTATCATTTCTCATTTCCTTTGCTAGCTCTGTCAAATGCAGTGCACAGCCTAACAGAGTGGCATTCAAATACTCTCAGTGACCAAGGCTATTTCCGTTTCTTTTACCCTGCAAAACTGGATTTGTATGTGGCTTCTTAAGCACATGCCCTTTGCTCTAGGAATGTGACTTATAAAATGTACTGTGGGAAGAGTTAATGTTAAGCAGATGAAATAGCTGCCTCTTTATTCATCACAGTTAAGTTCCATTGATGGTGACCATCTGGATTTAAAATCACATATCCACAACTTAGTTTTTTCAAGTAGAGAAGAGCAATGCTTCATTCCTGCCAACTGTGTAAGACAGCCCTGCTTTGCCACCAGAGAAATGAAATTTTTACCTCTGTTGCAGAAGTTTGTTACCTCCCTGTTGCTAACCTCCATTCTTCTCTTTTTCCATATACATGTTTCTCTTTTAAATAAGAGTGTGACTGTGTGCAAAGGTCAGCATACACCAAACAGGGTGCTTGCGTTTCTCAAATAAAGAGTCACCTGTGTAGTTGGATCCTCTGCTAAGGTTAAATGTGGTTTCTATAGACACAGGTCCAGCAATAGCATCCAGTTTTGGCCTCTATTTTTTTTTTTACCTTGGATGACAAACCTCTTAGCATTATCTTAGATTGCTATCACAGACTTATGCTTGTTTTAATAAGCATGTGGCTGACTATTCCATCCGCTCTGGAAGACAGAGTTATCCACATGCATCCTCACAGCCCTTCCTTCTTTGCACCATTTAACACTTGCTGTCACAAGCCTTACTTTGCTGCAGACTCATTTCTGCAATGGTTTTTGTAAGGGCTGAAGCCTAAATCGTGCTTTTTAGGAGGAGAGCAGGGAGCAGGCATTCACCAGAATGGCTGGGAGTTGGAAGAGAACTCTCCATGCACCTGTCCTGTCTGCAAAGCACCATGCAGTGCAACGCTTACATGATGCTGGCAGCTTACTGTGAGCTCAGCTCTTGATTTCTTTTGAAATTCATAGAACCAGGTTTTTTGGGTCTTTTTTCCTCCCACTGTGTGAATGAAGCAAACTTGTCATGCAGTCTGCAGCAGACCATCACATGTATTTCATTTTCCCTGTAGCCTACTGCAGGTTACAGAATTGACTTTATTAGTTTCAGACAGGGAGAGGAAAAATTAGGAAGATGGATTTTAATCTGACAAAAAGAACCAGTCTGATTTGTTATTTATGGCCCAAGATACAACAGCAACCAGGTGCTCTGTGTTCCAGCTCTTTGGCACATCTTTTGGTGAGCCGTATCCCAGATTGGTGAGCTTCCAGGGCAGGGTATTTACAGTCCCTCCAGGTTGTCCCTTGGACACTGTCCCTCTGGTTGGCTGTGGAGCTGCAAACTAGGGAGCATCTGCCCTAGCAGGGGATGGCAAAGCGAGCATCTGGGTGTCCTTGAATGGTAATTTCCAGTGTGGCTAAATAACAAGGATGGTGTCTAATGGCTTAAGAAGCTGCTCAGAGCGGCATTTTTCCTAGCTATTTCTTCACTGTAGGAAGGTAGAGAAATCTGTGTTAAAATAATAATTAAATGCTGACAGTACTAAATTTCTACCCAGCGTGAGTTGACAGCAGTTGCAAACCAAAACATTAGGTCATTAAAGAGAAAAGAAAAACCTGATTAAATACCTCTGAATGTTTTTCTGATTAGGTATTCTTAAGCAGAACATGTGGCTGTAATAGAAGGGTGTACTTGACAGCAGCAATTGGTTTTGAGGGGAAAGGTAAAATACTCAAGTTTTAATGTGTGTATATGTGTATTTCAAAGGATTTCTTGCTGATCTTAGCTGTGAGCCACCACAAAATCTCCCTGCCAGGAAATACGTGAAATCCATTCAATGTTATGTTTCTGGAAAGAACAGTTAATAGTGACTAATGTGCTTGGGGTTTTGTTTTGGTCTCTTTTTCCTCTTCTCTGTGTAGACAGAGTTGATTTCGCACTTAAGAGTCCGACAGCCATGGTGGACCTTGCTGTAGCATTGGTAGTATTGAAGCACTGTGAGGCTCAGGGCTGGCTGCAGTGTACATCCTGCAGACACAGAGAGAGTAGGGTTTCTGCCCCAAGGAGCTTGCTGCCACAGGATGGTGTGTGAAGTCAGGTGAGGATGCAAAGGGGAGAAAGAATGGTATTGGATACAGAAACCCCCATTTACTTCATGGCCACTCATGGCCAGTGGTCCACTGCTCTTAGAGGTGGGCTGAAGGGTTTTTTGGCTGAGGAGACTGCAAAGTAAAACTTGTCAAAAGGTGCATTTATAGGCTGCCACTTTACCTCCTGTTTCTCCCTCAGATGCTCTCTGTCGTATATTTGCTCCAGTGTACTCCGTAGCGATGTTTTAGGGGCTGATACCTGCAGCACATGTCTGGAGCTCCTTTCAGGTCCTCTTTAAGGAATGTTGCTGGAGATAGCAAGGAGGGGAATAACCAGAGGAACTTTGCTGGGGAACTTTGGTCACTGTAGCAGAGTTGTGGCTGCTGGCCCTTTGGGAAGGCCTGGGACTTGAGAGGAGTTGGTGGGATGCTGAACATCCCCTCTCCAAGTGCTAGGAGCATCTCTGAAAGCTGTATGACCTCTGTGGCCAAAACACACTTCCCAAGCATGGAAGCATGAGTGTGGAAGGATGTTCTGGCTCTTGTGGCTCCTGCTCCCAGTGTTATCAGAGCAACTCATTGTCTGGTGGTGTATTTAAGATGCCAGCCCTGTGAGATACTACAAGGTCATCCTTCCGTCTTGCTGCCTTCTGGCCTTTCTTTGCATTCTTTGAGAAACTGAGGGACAAGGAGTATGAGAGAGGATTCACAGATTATTTCAAACTGTTCTGTTGTTCAAAAATTCAGCATAAGGTAATGCAACTTTTTCCTGTATTATTATACTACTGCCTTTACCCAGAACGCATATGCATATGAACAATGTATTTGAACAATGATCTCACAAACATAATTTCTGCTACCTCCAAGAGGCAGCGGAAAGGTTCATCTGAAGGGGTTTGAAGAAGGCTCAGCATCTTGTGCTTAAAATTTTACTCAGCACTTCTACTGAAATCTTTTAAGGTCAACTGGCACATTCATTTTTCCCTTGGGAGCTGTGTAAGTTACACACTTTTTTTTTCTTCACTATGCATTCCAGAAAGGAATTTCTCAGGAAGAGTGGTTCTAGTTTAATCTCCAGATTATCTGTGGTTTATTTTTCCTCCTAGATAAAGGGGCTAAGTAATCTGCTAACTGCAGTTCAGGCAGAGCTGGGGTTTCTGTATGGGCATATGTGTGTCCGGATTTGAGAACCACTGCTTTTAGTTGCAGTGTTGCAGCTGTATAGCCTGAGCACATCAGTTATGTGGAGGTGAGTGCAGGTGCTCCAGTGAGCCTGGCCTCTGCTCAGGAGTCAGGTCCTGAGCCCCCTGGATATACCCTGGATTTGGAAAGCAGAGCAAAAGGCATATTTCTGCAAATGTTAGAGCAGTGATTTTTTGCAGTTAAAAGCAGTGACCAAGAACAATGGAAATGTTTGGCTGTATTTCTCTCCTGTACGAAGATGTGCCAAGCAAAGAGCAGATGGGGTCAGGGGACTGCCTGTGGTTGTCTGGGTCTTGGGCTGTCTCCATCCCAGCCCTGGTGGGAGCAGAGTGACCTGCTCTCATGTCTGCTGCCTTGCTGCCCTGAAGTTACTGCCTCAGTCACAATCCTGCGGAGTGGCACATGCCAGAATATCCCTCCACAATGTGTTGTGGGGGAATTGAAGACCCCCTGCTCTTCCTCATGAGAATCTTCCTCATGAGAATCAGCCACCACTATACCTTAGTGACGGAAAGTGGCTCTGAGAGCCTGGCGCTCGTATCTCCCAAGTTCATGGGTCCTTGTAGTACTAGCACTGGGTTGAGACAAACTATTTCTCTACTGACATTAATGTACTTGACCCTATAGAGTGCTAGGTAGCCAAGCAGTTACAGGCCATTAATCTCCAATTGCTCTTGTCAAGTATTATATTCATTAATCCGGGGCCAAGCAGTGGTTTAGTTGTCAGCATGGACTATGATAAGATTTTTTATCTCCTGGTTAGTGCCGAGTTAGTATCTAGTTAGCAGCTTTTGCAACCCTGTAGACAGGTGCCCTTGAATTTCGCCAGTCACTGCACCAAAGCTAAAGCTCAGCATTGGTTCTTCTTCTAAATGTACCTTCAGGACCAGCTCCTTTTCCTGTGCTTGGATGGCTGGTTCAGGGAAAGCCGGCCGATGCACAGGTACCTGTAGGCAGGGGCTGCCTGCTTTTAGTTCTACATGGTGCATCGCTTTAGTCCAAGACACCCAAGAGGCAGCTCCCAGATGGGCTGGTTTTTCACCCTGTGACCTCTTTGGGCACAACTGGGAGGTGGGTTGTGTTGTTTCTGTACATATTCACACACTGATTTTATTGCTTCACTTAGCAGAGGAGGAGCACTCCAGGCATCCTGCAGCAGAAATTCCCCTTATTCTTGGACACTGCCCAAGGGTTACTCATCAGAACAATAATTGCTAAAAAATAAGGATGCTGAGCAGTAAGACTCATGGAGTGCTTTGATAAGCCAGGCTGTGATGATTGTGTACAGAGGGGCATCCTTTTGTTACTTGAATGGCTGTAAAAGGCTTCAGTAGCCTTTCTCTGGCAAACTGCTGGTGCACAGAGTTGGGAGTTCGTCTGAGTTTTGCAAGCTCAGTGCCACCATACACATGTTGATCTGCAGCTGCTCCTGAGGTGAAAACTGTTTATGTTTTAATGTAGTAAGTTCTGCCTGCACCCTTCTGTACAGAAGTCTTGTTTTGAAGGTATAAGAAAAACAAGAAGGAAGAATGTGGAGATCTTTTAACATAGCAAAAAGCATTTTCTTCCTACACAGTGCCATTTCAGAGAGGGAACAGCTTCTGCAGTTCTGTTTTGGTCTAGGTCTCTCTCTTCAGAGATTTAAACATATGCTTACATCAGTTCCTCAGCTGGTGTGTATCTGTTGACATAGTGTATATACTGATGTAAAGCGTGGTCTGCATTTACACCTGATGTGTTTGCTGTGCATCTTCAAACTTAGCAGAGTCCTCAGGTTTTAAACACGGTCCTTTAACAAAGCTGTAGCATGAGGGCTTTGGGCTTTTTTGTTCTTGTGAGAAGAACATTGACATTATTATCAACAGTAAAGGAAAAAGATTAGGAAGTTGCTTTTTATCCTGATATCTATAGGATTTTTTTGTGTTTCACAAAGCAATTGCCCTTCTGCAGCAGATGGGGATCATAATGCTCCAGGTGGAGCAGGCCGTGGCACGCCTGGAGCAAAATCCAGATGGGTGTTTGTGAAGAGTTGGCACTGCAAGACTTGTCCTTCTCTCAGGAAGCTGCTTGCAGCTGGAGGCAGGTCCATGCTGGTGGGGCACACAACATGCTCTGGTTTACAGATCTGGGGCAAAGCAGGGATTTCCTGCAGTCCATGAGTAAAATTGGAGCACAAACCCATTGAAAATCCATGTGTGTCCAGGTAAGTGGCTGTGATCACTCACAAGCCATTGCTCTGCTCAGCAGAAATGGAAAGGAAGACATTTGGGGACTGTTGGGACTGCTGTGCCTGGCCATGGGAAGTTTTGCTTTCAGGTTTTATTTGTCCATGCATTTTTTGCTAGCTCAGGGGGCATTTGAGGAGGTAGGGTAGCAACTTGAACCTCAGTTCAGGTCATCTGTAAAGAAGATGGTAATTATCAGAGATTGGGATAAAATCCTGCTCCTAATGAAGGATCTCAATGACTTTTGAGGATGCTGAGGTCATCTGTGGTAGGTTGGCCTCATCAGCTCTGTTAGATACTCTGTAAAAGACTCTGTCAGGCCACAGGAATGTAGTTCTCTAATTTTGATCTCTTGATTGCTTCTGTTGCCCTGGTTTTGTTCTTTTCTCCCCAAATCTAAGCATTGTTATGTTTTCATCCTATGTCCCATGCATGCATTCTTTTGCTAACGAAAGAAAGGAAATGATCATGCTCAGATTTCTGTCTTTAAAAAACAAGAGCATCAGTTTGATTCTGTTTTATTTTTGATCAGGTTACAAGGGATAAAGTTGACCTTGTCTGAAGATAAAGGATAGTATTAAAGTTTACTAAGTGCAAAGTGATTTGGAAATCAGCTTGGGCTTTTTCCTATAAAATTTAAAGGCATCAAATAAGCTGAAGTGATTTTGGATGGGGTGTTGGGGACTCTTTTTTCCCTTCAGTTCTTCAGATTTGTGCCACAGAAGAGCAGGGTTTTGAAACTGTTGAGTGGAAATAAGTAATGCCTAAACTGTGTTGTTTGGGTGTAAGACTTCAAGCTAGTTCAGCTGTTAGTAGGACCACTCTTAAATTTAAGTCCTTTAGGCTGATGTAGGTGACTTCCCACCATAAATATCGTGCATTTTCTATTTTATGTAATTTGATTTCATTACAAAATTTCTGCTCGTTCATCTGCTCTGTTGTGATTTCTTTGTGTATTGTGAAAGGAACATCCATCACAGATTTTTTTGTGGGCCTACATGTTACCAACTTGCTCCTCAAGACCTGCCCCCATGCTGCAGTTGTTCCCAGTCATAGGGTAAGGCAATCACCAAGTATTTCCATCCCATGGATCCATCCTTTGCTTCTCCAGCTTGGAGACTGCAGTCAAACAAGGTGATTTTGCCTGCCTGGGTCCACAGGAGTCAATGCATTTTGGTTGCAGTACTGAGGACTATGTAATTGGCAGTTGTGGTGACGAGACTAAGACTTCAGGGTGTTCTGTCAAATCTGACAGGGAGTTGCCTGCTTGCTTTTTGTTTGGCAGTTCATCGTAAAACCACAGCTACAAAAGGATGTTCCTTTTCTTTTTTTTTTTCTTTGCCTCTTCTAGGCAACCTAGGGAGAAATTGTTGATGTGCTCCTGTCTGTGGCTCATGTCTGTCATCATGCTCTAGACAGACATCCTCCCTTCTTCCAAAATATGGAAGATTTCCAGTTAGTTGTGTGGAAACTGGGGAGGGAGCAGTATTTTTTCCCTACAGTCTTCTTGTTACTCTCTCATGTAAGTCGTTCATTGTTTTGTGTTCACTGTTCATACTTGAAGATTTTTGAGAGGAGGAATGATACTTTGAACCCTTAAAGAACAGAATTAGGCAAGGTATAACTGGCTGTGATTGCTGCTTTGGTCTATGATGCTGTGCTCTTTTCACTGCGCCACAGATGAAAGCCTATGTTTATTCCTAAAAAAAAATATGATGCTCACCTGAGTTCAGTTATTTACTTGGAGGGAAAAAAGTTCCCTTAGACATGAGAAGGCTATTTAAAAATCTGTGTTGGACATTTTAATTGCAGCAAGCGATGAAGCCTTTGAAGTTTTATTACCTGTTATGTACTTGATTCAAAAGTTGCCTTTTGCAATAGCTTAAGGTTTTTTATTTGCCTGAGATTATTAACATTTCTGTTTCAGGCTTTGAAAGAGAAACTCTGAGCATGATTATGAACATTAGGTTAATACATAATCCCCACTCAAAGGTTCTCCTAGATTTCCATGTGCTTGTTTAGAGGCCATTCAAAGGTGCTTAGCTTTAATTGCCATTATGTGAGCACACAGAAATAAGGACCCAAGAGTCTTATCAATTATTCTTTTCACAAATCGTTTTTAGATCGTCTCACAGCTGTTCTAAGTTAAATTTGCATTGAAGTTACTGGGACTTTTAAGGTATTTATCCAGTTGGGCTGCAGATTCTACTGTCTCCTTATTTAGATGCTCAGTGGTTATACCTTTCTTGGTCTTCATGTAATTGCTGAGGATTTATTTTTTGTGGCATTGTTTTGGGAGGTATTTTACCTGCATGCAAACTTTTAGCTGCTGACATAGAAATAATACCAGCCTGTTTAGAAATGGCAAAAATGTTTGCGTTTTTGTGGCTTTCAATGAGCTGCAAGATCTTAAATACTTGAGTTGGAAAGGAAAAAGGAACCTCATCTTTTAATAGCCTTCTCAAATATTACTTGGAGGACTAGAACTGGGAAATGAAACTGAAAGGTGGCTGGACCTACATCTTCCACCATCAAAGAGAAGCCTTTTCTGTAGTCACAGCTCCTCTAAAGATCTGTGAAGTTCACAGGGGAATTCAGAGTGAGTTATCGTCAAGTAAAAACTGGAAACGTGTTTCTATAATGCAGGAAAGGACTGGTGTGTGGGGAAGTCTCTTTGGTGCAGCCTGCCCAATACCAGAAGGTCACAATAAGGCTGAGAGAAAAAAAAATCAACCATGCATTACACTGCAAAACAGAGTAGAAAATATATTTTTGTGTGCTTATACTGTAAAATTGAGAACAGACTAGTAGAAATCATACAGAAATACCCTGTACTTCATGCAGTGCGTTACCCAAATTATGAACAGCTTTCTAGCACTGAAGATACTAACACCAGTGTCAGTAGCAGTAAAACACAACAGGCTGAGTTCTGTCACATCAGAAGATTTCAAGCTGTCCCTGGCCTTGCTTGTCCCAGCCATGTGCATCACTGAGCATGGGGCATGCCAAAAGTTGGGTTTGTGCTCTCTGAGCTATCCATCCTCTCATATGAATATTGAAACCAATAACATGGGCTGGTTGGGAGTACAGAAATGCTGGTTTGAGCCCTGTCTCAGCCAGATGTTAGGACCACAAGAAATGCCCCAGTTAATTGGAATTAGTTAGTGGAGCTCAGCACCCTGCTGTCAGGCAGGCAGTGGGAGATGCCCCCCAGCAGCCTCAAGCCCTGTCCCACTGGTGGTCCCAGCCTGGGTGGTGGATGTGCATGTCCCCCCAGCAGTACTGTCCCGGCTGCTGCCTGGGGGAGCTTGCACTGCAAGTGATGCTGATCTTGCAGAAATAAATAATGCATGTGTGGAGGGGTATCTTCATCAGTTTCCTTCACCGGCCTTGCAGGTCTGAGTTTCTTGTCCTTAAAGCTACTGTGTTGTGCTCAGCTCTTTTATTTGTACCTGCCCAAAGCCTTGTGTGTCGCTGTATCCTCGGCATGGCATTCACCCAATGGCATGGCCTGACACCTTAACCTATGATTCCCATTCAGCACTAAAGTTATTTTCCATTTTGCCTTTTCATATTTTTTAAAAAATCTTTTTTAAACTCAGGGGTTACTAAAACATTTTATGTTTTATTAACATTAATATTTTTTGTTTAGTTAAAATTCTCTTCCTTTTTGACAAAACACCCTGTGCGTATTGGGTGAAAGAAGGTTGATCAGTTTTTCAGTAAAAGTTTCTGTTAGAATAAAGCTTTTCATTTGTGAAAAATACTGAGGTTATGATTTTTTGGGTCTCAAGCCCAGTACACATTTCCAGGTCATCGTGGAAAACAGTCTCCCCCAGATTTTCTCCAGGAAAAGCAAGTGCAGTTTGTCATGAATCCCAGCTAATTTATTCCCTGTTCCATAAATGTTATCCCCTACCAGTCCAAAGGCTGTCATTACGCTGCTGTCATTAACCATCTGTTTAGCATGTAAAAGTCCTCAGGGCAGGGATCGCATCTTTGCTTTGTACTGTGTAAAGCTGAGCCTGTGGCTAACACTTGAGAAACAATTAATGATAATGCAGCTCAGTGGGGTACTGGGATACCAAGCTAATAAGAGTGGTATAAATGCCTGGCTGGATGGGATTAGAGGGAACTTCTGTGTCCCAGTGGTGTGTCTCCAGAAGGTGAGGGGAAATAATCTTAAAACATTGTATGACAAGGAGCAGTGAAAAAATAGACAGCATTTCTGAAAGATGCAAAAGAGAAAAGAATGCAAGAGAATCACAGTTTGGGCGTGTGTTATGCTTTATTATTATTATTTTAATGAGATTTTTACAAACGAAATATATTTTTCTCTACCATAAAATAAGGGATCACCTCAGAACGTTGATATCATTAGTGCCTGTGTTGGTTGTCCTTTGCAAGATCTTCTGCATGCATTATAAGTCGATGCTTTATCGTATTTTCCTTTGTATCTTAATGAACCCTGTGTGTCGGGGAGAGAGAGAAATGCTCAGTAGATTTTCATCTTATGTTAATCCATCAAAATCAAGTTAGTTGCAAGGATGGAGGAGGCGCGTGTGTGTGCGCAGACGTCAGCGCCTAGCCGAAAGCTTGCCAGTTGCCCAGCAACCTTCCCGGAGGAAGATGGATGTCCTGCCACCCGCTCTGCTTTTAGCTGAGCTGCAGTATATTCACGGCACCGCATCCGCTGCGCACGCAGGGGATGGGCACGGGCTCAGCTGCTGGGGGCATGTTGCCTCTCTCCACGGTTGGCTCTTGTGCTGGGGCTGGAGAAAATGCGTTTCATGCCATCCTTGTTAAAACTGTTAATTCGGTTGACTACATCACGTTGGTTTGGGAGCAGGTGCTGTGAGCTCGTTCACATTGGTGGTATTGCACTTCCCCTCTGTCAGCTCTTAAAGCCATACTGCCAGCAGAATCTCTCCCTCCTTTTCAGAAAGGTCCTTATCTGTAGTAACAAATAAAACCATGGGCTGTAGGAGCTCAGCAAATGCTTTATGTGTCACTGACCTCTCTCTCTTTGGTAGTTTCTTTTGTTCCTGAATTGGGCTCAGCTACCGTGGCCAGGTCTGACCTCCACGTTGGCTGTGCTTCCCAGTCCTGTGGTTGACCAGATTAGGACACCTCGCCACACACACAGTGGGTCAGGCAGTGTTGGGTTGTAGCCTAAGAAGCCTTTGGAGGAATCAGAGGGCTCTTTGAAGTGTTGTGCACAGCCAACATTTTGGTGCCAAATAGGACTTGATGGTGTCTCCTTAATTTTATGGAATATTTAAATATTGTAGGATGCATTTATTCACTATTTGGATTCCTTTAGAAGATGTGTCGATCTTGTTCGCAAGGATGAATTTAAAATCCTTGCACATTTACAATGGTTGGACTAAATCCTGCTGAAAAGCTCACACAAAATCCTACCTGTGTAATCGCAGATATCTTTCATGGTCTGCCTCTGGTGCCTTTATTTATGTTGACAAGCTTTTTACTTAAGGTTTGATTCAGGAAAGCAGTTACGAATGTACTTGACTTTAAATCTTTTTACAGGCCTATTGAAACTAATGAACTTCTTGACAGGTTGAAACTTGAGCGTGTGCTCTGCTGGATCCGGACCTGTGTGAGTGATGTTGAGAGTGCAGGACCTGGGAGTCTGAGGAAGGCAAAAAGGGCTATGCTGGCATAGGTGCTGTTGTATCAGGTTCTTTGACCACTGCAGATCAGGGTATGGAAACATAAAAGGGGATACCAGGGAAAGCACCAATTCTCCTAAAGGGAAAAAATTTTGCAGCCTCTTAAACTGAGAAAAATCTGCCCCAACCCAAGAAACATTGCTCTGCTTCATCTGTGTTGCTCCCTCCATCACCCCCCCGGGGGCAGCTGTTTGTGGGCATGCAGCTGCTGTGAAGCTGTTTCTTGCACCTGTGTCCTGGGATGACTCAGTCCACGTGCCCCTGACCTTAGAGGAGCAGGGACAGCCTCTGAGAGATGGTATTTGTATGGGCAGGCAGGGAGAATTCACAGCAGCACTGAGCTGCCTGTGGGAGGGCAACATGGCTCTTTCTCACTCTGGGCTTATATATGTGGCAATTATGTGTCATTTCAAATGCACTTTCTGGTGGCAAGCTATTTATCAACTGGCTATTGAACTTGTTATTTCCTGAAGCATATAGTGTGTGGCTCATGATTGAAAAGCTGCTCTTCTGTCTCTTTGTTCTTCCACCTTGCAGAGATTCTTTCTTACTCATTTTGTTAAAGTCCTTCAGCTCTAGATTGGTAACTTCCATCACCTGGATGGTGGAGCTTTGCTCAATGACAGCTGCTGGTTTTGTTTGTGCTGTTTCTACAATGACTGTGTACAGGGTGACAGAGGAAAGTAGCTGGAAGTGGGGCATTGGATGCCCGAAGTTTAAAAGAAGGAACATTTTCAGAATACTGGTGTGCTTATTTGTTGGGAAACGAGTAGGGACTGTGGAAAACTAGCATCTTGTTTACCAGACAGGAGCCAGGGTAACAGTAAAATGCTACATATTAATATTTTAATTGAGTGATTCATGGGTCGTTGGGGAGAAACATTTCTTGCAGTTGAAAGTGTGATCGGGGAACAAGTGGTTTGTGTCCCAGTCTGAGCCCAACTCTTGTCATATTCATTCCTAATTATGAGATTTGTGTCTTGTCATCTCTTTAGCCAAATTCAGCAGGTGTGGGTCCCACTCCTTTTGACAGAGATAAGGATTTGCTGCTTAAGGCTTCCCATTTCAGGAAAGGTCAAAGAAAGACTTTCCTTCCCGTGGTTAAATCAGCTTTTTTTTTCTGCCTTCACTGAGGAGTCAAATGGGAATGTGCCGTAAGCTGCATATGGAAAAGAACGGTAGTCAGGGTCTGGGCAGGGAAGTACACTCACCCTTACCAGTGCTGATCCTAACGAGTACATCATTAACCTGTACTGTGAAGACTCCTGGTGAACCTAGTTATGACCTGTCACCCTGCCTTTACTCCATGTTCTATAAACACAAACCAAAAAGGACCGTTTCCCGTCTTAAATGGATTAAATGATAAGAAACTACCTTGTAGTAGGTGCAGCTAAATGGTTAGCTTAGAGTCTTTATTACAGATGTTGGAAGTGTTCCAGCCCGGCTCTCTGTCCTGTGCGGTGGGATTCACCTCGCTGGGGGGTGTGGGTGCATGCACCCAGGCAGGCAGGCAGCACCCCTTCATAGTCCCCAGAAAGAAGTGAGCACTCAGGGTACAAACTGGCTCAGCCAAAGGAGTGCTTCTGCCCAGATGATTGCCTCTGGGAATGCTGCTCTGCCTCTCCCCTGGAGCCCAGGTGACCAGTGCAGCAATAGGCAGAGGTCAGCACTCCGCAGCATCTTGGATTATGTGATGCAGGTCACAGGTGTAGCACCAAAACAGGCTCACAGTGTCCTTTCACTAGGATATGTTCAGAGCTTGATTCTGCTCAATGCTGGGTATTTCTCCTGTCCCGTAGGATGAAACAGAATTGAGGGCACCCAATACAATCCATGACAGTGTCCTAGAGAAGTGCAGAAGGGTAGAGGAGCAAGGTAGCCGATCACAAAGAGCCACTAAAGCAGCAACAAGAATATTTTCTCTTTTTTGAGACCATTTAATCTTTTTGAATGAGTTATTCAATATTTATAATATTATAGTAGCTCTAATAACTTGCTTAAAAATTAAGAATAGTTAATGGGTGAAGTGGAATAAGTGTGTTTAATGCTTCTCACTGATCTGCTGCTGTACCTCCTGCTAGAAGAGTTTTATTTAAACACGTAATTTTCTCCCATTTTAACAACACTGACTGGAGCAAACACGCTGGTTCTGTATTGTCTTGGATGGTATTTGTAAAGCTCCCTTTCTGGTGTGTGTCCCAGCTATCTGGAGCACCACCTCCTTACATCAGACGAATTATCCTTCAGCAGAGGAGGGTTTTCAGCAAAATCCATTGATCTGTCAGGTCCTTTTTGAAGATGCAATACTAGGATCTGTTGTGGTAGGTGAATTTAGTGTATTATTTTATGTCTTTTTAGAAAAGATTCCCTTAATTCCTGGGACATTAGCCCCAGACTCAGTCCAACTCCCAGGGAAGTGCTGTTTCCTGCACTGCTTTCCCAACTCAATAGAAAGCTCTACTGTGCTTGAAGACTCAAACCGCTGATCACAGTCATCAGTTGGGCACTGCTGGAGATACTATAGACAGCTTGGACCTGTTCTGTGTGGACTTGGTGACTTGAAGACACAGGTCTGGATTTGATACAGTTGGATGGTACAAAGCTTATAGGACAGCCATGTCTTGCATTGCTGAAGACATGCACCAGGGCATTTTGTGGCAGTCTCCATAGCACTGAAGGCTTCATGCCTGGTAGATTGCATGGCTACTTCTGAATGAGAGGTGATAAAACACAAGAAGTTGCAGCAAGGTCACCATCTGTTAGAATGGGGTGGAGATTCCTGCCCAAAGTTGATGGCAATATTTTCTTTCCCAGAAAGAATTCAGAAGGATTTCTGTGGAATAATTTAGTGTTGGTGTGAAATATAAGCCTGGCTGCAGACTGGGTTGACTGACAGGGAAGGGTTGGGAGCAAGGCAGGGCATTCCTTGAAATGAAGGGACCTGCTCAGTGTGAGCAGACTCCTTGGAGCGCTGTCCTTTTTCCACCAAACTCATCTGTGCCTTCTTGGTCTTTGGCTGGTCAGTCTCTGTCCATGGACAGACCCTGCTGTGTGTGGTGAAGCCCAGGGAGAGCTACGTGTTGTGTCACAGCACCCGCAGTTCAGTCTGTGCAATACGGTGAAGTGAGATAGTGCTTAAACGTTTTCTGGTGAGTGAGTGTAGATAACTTATGGTCAAAAATCCTAAAAGAAGTTGATACAGAAGATCTCTGGTCTGCTTCTGTTAACTTCGTAAGCCTCTTGGAAATTCACAATGAGCAAATGTGTGCAAGAGGAAGATCCCGGGTAACTGCCAGCAGCTTAGGCTGACATCAATCCCAGGCAAAAGAATAGAACTGAGAGAGGATTTAGAGAATTAAAGGTAGGGAATATAATTAATGCCATTCAACATTCTTTTTTGGAGAGTATGTCTTGTTAAACAAACCTGATTTATCTGATAAGATTGCAAGTTTGGGGGATAACGGTGTAGATATAATATACTTTAACTTCTGTAAGGCGTTTGATTTTATTCCACATGACATTATTATTAAAATATTAGTACTATACACTTTTACTGAAGCATATCTTAAATGTATTAAGAACCAGGTAACTGACAGAGCTCAAAAAGTAGTTGTCAATAGGGAATCTTTACTGAATGTGAACATTTTTTAATGTAACTCTGCAGGGATCAGTCAGAACCCTCATGCTATTCATCATTTTTGGCAGTGATATGGAAGTAAATATAAAATTATTTCTGATAAAATTTCTGGGTGACACAAAGATTGATGAAGTGAGAACGAGGGCAGTAGGATACAGTGCTCTTGGTTAATTGTCCCTACTGAAACAAAATTCCAAAATTGCTTTAAGTATAATTAAATAAGAAAGTTTTTGTGAATCTGGAGAGGAACGCAGCACAGAACTGTTGCCCAGCCTGGAAAGCAGAAGGTTTATGAGAAACCTCTCAGTGTGCTGGCCTCTGGAGAAATGGGGCTTTCCTAGGGAAGAGGCAGTTTGTCTGCAGGATCCCATGGACTCCATCTGGCAGTGGTGGTGGTCCATGGCTCGGCAGAGCTGCTGTTAGAGGAACTTCATGGAGGAGGCTGCTGATAGGAAATGACTCTTCATCCTCAGTGCTGTGGAAGGCCTAAGAGAAATGTGGATTGGGCACTGGTTAAATTTCTGTCGTTGGTTGTGTATCTGTGAGGTCTGCAGTATGCTTTCTCATTAACCTTTGTCCATTGGAGGTTTTGAAGATGCCCTGCATCTCTATTACAGGAACCAGACTTGGCAGTAGAGTTTAGCCTGAATATGGAACAGGGTCCATACTGGTGAGACTGGCTTGCCGTTCTCTGTTTGCACCTCTAGACATAAAGTAGGCTGCAGCAGCCAAGGGCACACAGCACTGAAATGAGAACACACAGGTGTCGCATACCCATGGCATGGCTATATTATTTTACACGCTCTTCTTGACTGCACAAGCTCACATGAGTTGCTCACCATAGGTGCACATGGGTGCAATCTATGTCATGCCAAGGCTTTTCCTGCTGGTGAGATGAAAAGAGAAGTTGTGTACCCAGGTATGATGCGGTGCACCCCATTGACAATAGTGGTATAAGGTACCTCGTTATGAGGGCCATACCAGTGCCAAGAGTCTTCAGCAGTGGCCAAGGGTAAGTTCACAGATTCTGTAAACATCTTCAGGTTTGTTGCATTTTGAAGAGAGAGATTTTGAAAAGGCAGAGGAGGTAACTACTCTTTGGCTACTGCTTTTAGCTTTGACTGAGCCGGAACACTCCTTGTTTCCAAAACCTGACCGCAGCATCACAGCTTTACAGAGTAATGATTTACACTGGGAAGGATTGCTGGTGGTCCAACAGCCTGCTAAGGGCCAACAAAAGCCAGCTGCTCCCAGATGGAGATTTCACAGCCTCTCTGGCTCGTCTGCTCAAACACTTCACTACCCTTATTGTAGTAGTTTTGTTGGGTTTTTTTGTTCATAATCCAACTGAAACTTTCTATGCTCAGCTTGTGCCTGTTGTCTCTTGCCCTATTCCTGTAGTCCTCCAAGGGAAATCCACTCAGCCTCTTACACCCTCCCATACCCAGGTGGTTGTGGACAGCTCTCCCTGGAGCCTTGTCTTATTTTGACTGAAGAAGCCCTGCTCCCTCAGCCTCTCCATGCATGTCCTTGTCCTGCAACCCCCTGACCACAGCAGCCCTCAGCAGGTCTTGCTCCAGTACTTCGTTGTGTCTGCAGTACTCTGAGGCTGTCCCACCAGCACTGAGCAGAGGTGAATAGCCATTTCTGTCAACCTGCTGTTACGCTTTAAAAGGGGAGAAATGGAGGACAAAAATTGGTTTTATTGCTGAAAAGCTTAGCTTTTCTCAGCAAGATCCCAGCATGTGACTGTTTTACCACCCATACAGGGAAAGTGGATGGGGGGGCATTTAGACCAGAAGGATGTGCCCTTGAGGCAAACAAACCAGCAGTGAAGTGTCCCCTGGAAACGTCCACCTCAGAGTTAGCTGTGGCTCAGCCAGCCTTCTGGGATCCTCAGCTGCAGGACTGCCTAGCACCAGAGGTACAGTGAAGATGGAAAACCCTGTGATGAGACTGACCGGAACTTCAGGTCCAAATAGCGAAGTGCACCAGGCCATGGTCTGTCCTTCCCTATGCTGCACCACTGCTTGATGTCCAGTGCACGCAAACAGCTTCTCCATCACCGTTTGAAGGACCGGGGGCCATTCATTAGCAGACCAACTTTCAGCGTAGCTTTCCAGCCACAAGTTTCTCTAAGCTAAAAGAAAACAGTGTATCTTACTAAATAAATGATTAGACGTCAATGATTTTCTGCCTTCTAGAGCAGAGTTATTTGGAAGCATGAAAGGAAATAGCTGCAGCAGTATAAAACCGCTGCCCTTTGCACTTGCATCTTTCCCACAGAGTAATCCTTCATTCATTGTTTACTTAATGAGAAAAGAAAGAGGTTAATTTATAAAACCAAATAAAAAACAGACAGAGAACTTTATTTGTGGAACAAAAAACTGAATTAAATGAACAGTCTGTCCATTAATGCTGCTAATTGTACCATGCTCCACTGTGGAAAATACACAGGTCTCCACATGCTCTTGCTGGTGGAGCCCACAGTCTGTCTCCAGTGAGGGTTCAAGTCAGCACTCTGTGGCAAGAGTTTCCTAAAAACTTTTCTTACTTGGTGAATTAATTTCATCTCCCAGTCTGTGACAGTCTCAGCCTCTCAGAGGTTTCTTAAATTTAATAGATAAGTATAGGAATAATTGACAGAGCTGATCTTGCTGGTGAACACTGCTGTCTGAATCATTTGCAGATTCTCATGAACACCCGTAGAGATCTGCTGCAAGGAAGAGAAAGAGGGACCGCTTAATTCATTTTCCCTGCTCCAGAGAAGTCTGTAGTACCCATCCTAGAATTTAGCAGTTTCTAGGCTATTTCTGTTGGCTGTAGGATGTTGCAGAGGTTGGAATTAAATCCAGGTGGGGGCAAGTTTTGCATTTCATCTGTGTGTTCCCTGGTAGCCGTCCCTCTTTGCTAGTCATTGCACATCTGAAATCTCCACCATCCCAGCTGGGGGTGGAGGCAAGGTAGCTGTGCCCTGATGTAGATAGGAGAATGTTAAATCTGCATGGATGAGGGTTACTTGGTGCTGAGACTGACTGGAAGCTGAAGCTGTTCTATCTCCCTCTTTCCTCAGTCAGCCTATAGATGAGGGAGGGGACAGGGAGAACTGGGCAGGAGTGGGTCTGTGATAGAAAGAGAGATCAGTACGTGAAGGCATCTATGAGTAGTTCATGAAGACTCCTAATTTTGATTCTCTTTGGGAAGCCCAGGGTTACTGTGAAGCATAGGTGAGGAAAAACATGTCTGGAAAAAAAAGAGTTGTTTTGCTGGAATTCCCTCTGGTGATTTAGAAGATTTTGTGTTGGAAAGGACACTTTCCTCTGGGCTGTAAATAAAACAAAAGGAAATACATAGAGAAGTTTAATCTGTTTACTGAACTATAGCAGCTGCCCTGTGAATGTTGAGGCTTCATGGAGCTTTGAAGTCTCCACCACCGCCCTGCTGAAAGGAGCTTGGGAGAGGTAGTTCTTCACTAACTTCTCATCACCTTTGTCAGCCAGATTGATCTTCAGATTGTGATAACAAGAGTGAAATGCAATTTGTGGAAACAATTAGTGAAAATTTAAACCAAACTGGTACCACAGACCATGTGCAGATTTTAATGCAAAAGAAAGGCCTGGAGCAGAAGATTTTTCCATTCTTATGTCAGGCAGATTCATTACTTTTGAATTTAATCTGCAATTTGTTTTATTTCTGACATTATGGAATTCTACTTCTTAACTTTAAATAAGACTTGTTCCTATATATGTGTATTTTATGTGTATATAAAATACATGTATAAAGTATATGTATTTATGAAAATAAATTAATACATACTTATTGTAAGTGTGTATATATATGAAAAAATATGTAGTTGTTGCTGCAACATAGCTTACTGTCACACAGACATTTATGCAGTCTTTGGAAAGGGGGTTTTTTGAAATGCTGCCGTCTTGTTGTTGAGTATTCAAAGAACATTGTAATTATTGCTGTCAATATATTTTAAATGCTCAGTGGAAAAAGTTGCAAACATTTTTGTTAGAACATGTATTTGTTTGTAACGTATTCAATACATCACCTATTTGTATGCCAACTGGCTTCTTTTCAAAAACGTACTATTGAGAAGATATATGTGTGTATATATATATATATTTTTTTTTTTTTTATCATTGTGATATATTTTTATGCTGTTGTCACACATTAATAGAGATCCAATGCCTCCATAATACCTTCTGGAAAGATCTGGGAGACATAAGACTATCCCTTTTCTGGATATATTGGCAGAATTGCTCTTGGCTTCAGTTTGGGAATGCAAGTGATTTTTTTCAGTTCAAAGTAAACGTAGTTGTGCTTGCCAATGGTTACATCAACATGGCAGTGTTCATTTTGTCTGGAAGGTACTAAGCTGTGATGTCTTCATGTCTGAAACTGTGGCTGTGGAACGGGTCTGGGTCCTGGGGATTGACAGCCAGGCAGATGGAGTCTGTGGCTGACGGCAGCTCACACGGGGAGCTTCAGGTCGAGGAGGTGCCTCCAGGTGCCGTGTGCTTGCTGGCTTCTCATTGTCTTCCCACGGAGAGACCTGTGGTTGTGGTTCTTCATCTGATGATGCCAGAGGCTGCTTGTGCCTCGCTTGAGGTTTTGAGCATTTCAGAGTGTTATCTTTAATGTTTGTGTTTCAACACAGGGCTGCAAGTTGGGAGGGAAGAGTAATTTTACGGTATAACCAATCTCTTTGTGTGAACATCACCTCAAAGGAAGTCAGGGGTTGTGTTGCTGAAGCTGAGCCTTCCTCCTGCTTGGTGTCAGCTGCAGCTCCTTTAGGCTGCCTTCTGTCCTGCACAGCCCCTTCCTGCTGGGGCATGAGCCACCGCATGGGGTGGCGGGGCAAGTCCTTCTTCTGGTGAAGCCCAAATCAAGGTTAGGATCTGTAAGAAATCTCTGCTGGTTCCCCAGCCCCTGGGCCCAGGCAATCAGTGAGTTTGTCTACTTGGTTTTGTTTTTATCTTTTCTGCTTCCTTTCTGAGAGCAAGGGTGATATATGTTTTTAGTGGAAGTGGGGGCTATCCAGCACCAGAGGTCATTTGGCTGGTAGATTTTCCCTGCTCACTTAAAAAGTGAGGCTTGCATCTCTCGGAAAACATCTTTCCTATGTTAAAAATACTTACCTATGCTTTCATGCTTGTGTCCTTCAGAGCAGTCTCTGAACAGGGATGAGAAACCCATCTCTCTGGTGGGCTCTTTCTCTCCTAAACTCTCCTTGGACTTTGTTGTGGTCTCAAGGGGGAGGCTGTGGTGTTTTATGGATGCATTAAAAGTGGCTAATTTTTTGTTGGCTATTCTGCTTAAATCTGGGAGAAAACTGTTGTAGGTTGAGATAGCTAAAACTGGCTGTCTGTAGTTAGCGTGGCAAGGGCTGTGGGCAGGATATGGTTGGCCCCCGCCGGCCGGGCTGCGTCATCCTGCCACAGCAAGCAGCCAGAGGGAGAAGAGAAACCTGAGATGCACAACATGTAAATACACCATAAATACTAGGAATTTGGCAGGGAGGCCAGCAGTGGCTTCCTCTCTCCCTGAAGATACCACCATATGCCCAGAGATGAATCCAGTTATTTCAGCACTGTTGGCAAAACTAGTTTTCAACTCCCCACTGCTCCCAGGCTGGCACGAGCACTGCCCTGTCTTCTCGGGGCCAGGGGGCTGCAGGGTGAGGAGGAGACATGGGAGACCAGGGAGAAGCAGTGCCACCGGAGTAGCACGACCTCTGGTGTATGAGGCAGGCAAGGTGGTGGAAAAGGCAGCTGCCTTGGGCAGAGGATCTCACTTGGGCAGTGCATTCTCATGCACACCATCTCCCTGACCTAGTTTTGGGGTGCAGGATTGAGGCCAGTGCAGGGGGTGAGTGCTGGAGGCAGGACACACACCTCCTACTTGTGCTCTGTGCTGCCTCCTTTGGGTTTTGAGATCTGATGGGATTGTGTCACAATATGGAACAGCCGCAGGCAGATCACTTTTGTGACATATTACTGCAATAAAATTACTAATTTATGGCTGTCAGAGATCTAGGCATGTGCCCATAATTTTTCCTTGCTGCCGTTTATTGTCTGGTCAGATGGCACGTGAAGTCAACTGATCCATAGGAGAAAGAGATGATGCTGGGTGCGCTGCCCCTTCCTGCTTAGCGCCTTGGGCCCTGGCATTCCGCCCTGGAACGTGGCACTGCCAGGGGTGCGGGGCTGGCAAAACACAGTGGGGGCTTTTGGGTGGGTTTGGGCAGTAGGAAACAACCTACCACTGCAGCACCTCCTCTGAAAGATCTCATTTATCAGCTTGTGGCAAACCTTGTAGTCCTGCTTGTCAGTGGTACCACTTTTCTAGCCCTGTTACTGCTACAAATGGAAGGTGCGAGGTGGGTTTTGGGTTTGGGGCTTTTTTGTGGGTTTGTTTATTTGTTTGGGGTTTTATGTTTTGTTTTGTTTTTTTGTGAGCTGTGGGGTTTAGGTTTTTTTGGTTCTGTTTTGTTTGTTTGTTGTTGTTTTTTCCTTCATTTTTAATGGAAAGGAGAGATACTTCGCTGTATAGAAATGTCAGGTCAAGAATTCACATCCAGCTCCTGGTTCCACTCTTCTATACATAGCCCTTCTCCCTCCACACCATCTGTCTGTTGAAATTAATGCTTTAATACCCTCTGCAGGGTAGCATTGCTATTTATTTATTCCAATGTTTAAGTTTCTTTTCGACTTTTGGGATTAAGCTGGAGTGCCCACGCATCATTGTGGACTGCGAAAATCCCAAGATAGCATGTGACAGGCTCTTGAAAAGGGGGGAAATATGTGAAGTGCTGGTTTTGCCTGTGGTTTCCTTGGCTTGCTTTCCTAGCTGTGGCTCCTGGGGCAGGGGAGGGGACCAAGGCCATAGTTCCTGTGACCAAAAAGCAGAGAACGTTTGGTGTGCAATGCCCCAGTGGATACTACCTTGCTGCTCCTCTGCTCCTTGGAGCCCTTCCCTGCCGGCTGTACCCTGGAATTCAAGCACAGTCTCCTCGGAATTACCTTGGAACTGCTAGTCTTCTGACTTGCATGGCTTTTTTTCTCTTCAGACATAGCCAGAGCCTGAGACCATCCTACAGCAGTACTTCTTTAACAGAAGAAATATTAAAAGTATCATAACCCAATTAGCAATCCTGCATTTCTCATCTTTATCTGCCACGGGGAGCATCTCCCAGGGTGGGCTCAGGGTTGTTTGGATCCTACCTGAACCTTCAGCACATCTTGGGAAGCCTGTTCCTTTCTATTGCCTTTCTTTGTTATATTCTATTTTCTGTCTATGCTTGGGGGGGTGTTGTTTGGGTTCTTTTTGACTCCATTTTAGCGTGTGACTCAGCACTGCTGTATGTTTTGTTCTGCTGCTGGTTTCTGCATTCCCCAAAACCTCCTGGTGCTTTCAGCTGATAACACCAAAGTGTCTTACACTAAATTTGTGGCTGTGATCTCCCTGCCAGCCACCACCCTCCTTTGCCTGCTGAGATCTTCCCTTGGCCATGACAGTCTGTGGTAGAGACCATGTTTACCTGGAGACAGCATGCACATTAGCCAGTATTTGTCACGCTAATTGCATCCATGATAACTGCATGGTATCAAGCAGGGTTCATGCAGACAGATTCCCCTGCATCCCCCACTGGCCTGGCTGCCCTGGCCCTCTGTGTGTGCCCACTCGGCTGCTGGGGAGCTCACCTCCTGCCATGAGTATCTGGAGATGGTGCTTTCTTTCCTGTGTGTCTGGATAGGATATGTCCTTTTTATTTTGCATCCTGGAGCCTTTAATTACTCTCAACAAGTCCCTTTCACACTTTGAAAATCCTGTAGCAATTTCAGTTTGAATTGCTTTCTCTGAGGCTTTGGTTTAGATGAGTGCACCTGCTCTGGGGTTCCAGTGGTAATTGGGCTGTAATAGTTATGATCCTTTAAATGCACTTAAGATACCATGAGCTTTAAGAACTGATAACGATGCAATCTGGCATCTCAGCACCGGTTTTGTCTTGTCTCTGAGCATTTTGGTTTGAATTGTATTGTTTTGCCATTTGTGAAGATTACAAATATTCACAGGTTTTAGAACTTGGATGTATTTCATCAAATGCTCATGTACCCATCCCACAGATCTGGGTCCTGGGCTGCTCCTCATTTCCCACTCTGCCAAATCCCTGCTGAGCTCAGTGGGAGTTTTGCCAGAACAAGGCCCTAAAAAAGAAGTATGACTCATTTGAGCAGTTGTGCTCATTTGTGCACCAGTCCAGGCTCATGTTAAAAGGATATTAAACAAAAAATACTAAAGAACCTACTTGTCTTGTCCTTGCCTAGAGCAAACATTTATCCTGGGACTGGTCCAGCAGGTTAAAGATGGCTTTTCCTCTGGTTCGTGTGTTACTTAGGATTTTGTGGTGTGGATAACGTCAGAGCTTTTAAAGTTCTCTGCTGCCTTAATTCCCCTCTAAGGGGGCAGAACAGGGAGGGGGACGAAGAAAAGAGAAAGACATCTCTCTCAGGCATGTACAGTAGCAAGAGGTGTGCAGCCTGTAGCCTGCTGCTGAACTCAGAATATAAAATTTCCAAAATTACTAGTTGTGAGTGTGGTAATGAACTGAAAGTAAATATGGTTCAGTTTGCTGTGAATCATTCTTGGGGGGTTTAATTGGGCTTGGATGAGCTGGCATTGTTGCAGTGCAAGAATAGAGTTGTTTCAGAATTAGACTGGCATCTCTGCTTGGCAGTGCAGAGCTGCAGCATCCCAGTGGTACTGGGGAAAATTTGCCCTCAAAGAGGCTTCCCAGGATGGCTTGAGGAAATTCTCTGTGTGGGGAAGGAGCCAGCTGCTCCCACAAGCCCCGAAATCTGGCAACTCACCTGCTGCTGCCAAACGCTGTCTCCCCTCTTTGAATTGCCCTCAGATGAACACTTTGAGTTAAGGTAGTCCCTGTGAGGTGGAAGGTTTTCCTTCACCAAAAAAGCCCTCTAAGCTCTCCTGGCAGGGAAAAGGGGCCATGAAATTATAATAATGGTAACTGCTATAATGAGATGTTACAGTAAACAAAAATAAGCATTTTTGTGCTCTTCCTTCCAGCAGGAATTTAAATTCCCAAAGCAGAACCACCTGCTTAGAATGCCTCAAACAATGTGCTACATCCAGGCAAGGAAGATACTTTCCTTAGGAAAGTGATTGCAATTTAGCTCCATGAGGGGTATAGGTGTGGGGTGATGCCCTAGTGTGGTGTTTGACTGGTGTAGCTTGGCTGCCCTGGGATGTACAGAGTACTTGAATATGGGAACTGTCCTGTCCTGGGGAGACACAGAAATTGTGTATCGCCCTCTTTAAAGCCATGATCGTGATTATGGGATGAAGCAAAGAGATTTATATAAGCCATTCTCATTAATGCCAGTGGGAATTACTCAGAGCTATACAAGTGCATCACAGTAAGAAATGTGCCTTGGCAGTTCACTATTAATATTTGAAGATATTGCAAACAAAGTCTCCTTCTCTGAGTCAAGCGGGCAAAAATTAGAGATTTGGTGGGGGGGGTCAGGGAGGGGAAATTCTGTTATTTTAGTCTTTGGAGAGGTTATAGAAGGGTGAACCATTCATATATACAGATCCTCAAATACAGGGAATTGCACATGTATGTGGCCTGTTTACTGTTCCCATGATTATAACTGCAGATATTTAGCTACTGTCTGTTGGTTACTGATGGGCAAGAGCCCACCTCTCTTTTTGGGAGCTGCTGACGATCTTTGCTGACCCACTCGGTGCTGGTGCTCACTGTGGGGCAAGAAAGGCTGGTCCCATTCTGCTTGCAGTTACATGTTGTACTGAAACAAGATGGGCAGATGCTAGGCAGCAGAAGGAAGGCATAAGCAAAATCAGAATTTGTGATTTTAGTCTTGTGAAAGATCTCAGAGAGCTTGATTTGTTTGAAGCGGCCATTGAAGTGGATAGAAAGGACTGTGTATTTATGTGAGGTACAGTGAAACGCAGACATTGACTTCTACTTGATGTTTCTGAGTTAGTCATTATTCCTCTGTTTGGTTTGTATCAGTAACAAGCTTTCAAGTTGGTTTCTTCATATTTTGGCTTTTTTTTTTTTTTTTGGTTCAAGTTGGCATGAAGTTTCAGTCTTAAAATGTGAGTTCCAGTAGGAAGTGTTGTTGTATTTATGGGTCCTGTCCTGCAATTTACCTGGTACAGCCACGCAGCCTTCTTCTCCACCCTCCTTCCATGGATGGCAGGGCTGGGGCTGCAGCTGGTAGCTGTGTGGTGCTGTGGTGCTTGTCCAGTCCCTGTAAGAACTGTGGCTAATTGCTGCCACGCTGTTTAAACCAATTTTCTTTATTATTCTTAGCATTATTTACATAATTTTTTATGGAAAACCCATTCCACCTAAACAAGATAAAGTAAAATTTACTATTCCTGACAGATGTTGACAGCTTTGGAACAATGCAGGACACGCTGATTGCATCTGTGCAGTGCCACTGGCTTGGAAGAAGGTTCACCAAAGCAGATGAGTCCTGCCTGTCACCCTGCGGATGATAAATGCCAGAGGTAACCTTTATAACAGCACGTTTCAGGTGACAGTCCAGCCCGAAGCCCAGGGTTCCCTCCTGACAGGTCCTTCCTCATGGCTGCACAAGTTGAAATTCATCAGTTTTCACATTCCCAGCAAATGAACTGGTGAGGTAGAAGTTGGTGCTATGGATGGCTTGGTGCAAACCACCTTCAGGATTTTTATTAAAAAGTCCAGGGTCCTGGAGGTCATCAGCTGCTACACGTAACACTGAGGATGATTATGCGTACCCTCAAGTTGAAAGCATGGGATGGAACCAGAGGACAGCCACAGAGAAAGCACATTTCTCTTTTTCAGCTTAGCAGTGGCCAAATCCTGACCCAGTGTCTATACCTCTTATCACCCCTATATGGCAGGAACTCTGATAGGGTTTAGCAGCACAATGGTATGTGCTGTTTTGATACTTCAACAGAGATAACAGAATGCCTAAATAAATCCTGTTTGATGCTTAAATAGGGATTTCATCCTGCTGTTTCTGTAGGCAGATACCAAACAGAGTTTATAATTCACTGTCCAAGAATGTGATCCTTCCTTTCATTTTTTTTTGCATTCCAGCTTGCAGTATTTTAACTAGGTAGAAATTATGGAAAGGAAATAAAGAACATAGTCACATAATAGTCATACAGAATAAAGTTAGCAGATAATTAGGTGTCGGAAAGCATGGCCCTAAGAAGGTCCAGTTACTTCCTTAATACTGATATTTGATTGGACATTAAAAAGTAGAGAATGTTCACTGATTTCCTGTTACTAAAAACCAGTCCGGCCCTGTGAGGGTGCATGTCTCCCGTGCCTCGGTATGTGGCAACAGTTAGAGGGTAAAACTCCCCGAACACCCTGCCACTGTTACCATCTCTGCTGCTTAACAGCTGCTAGCACCAGCTGGGCCCAGCCAGGAGCACCACACTTCTGAGGCCAGAGCAGCTTTTAGACTACAGCTAAAACTTCTACTACTTTTACTATTCCTCCTCCTCCTAGTTGGAGTGACTGAAGCCGAGCCAGGCTGCGGGAGGCTGGCTGAAGTGTGGTTCCCTCCTGAGTGCATGGGCCAGCAGTGGGGGCAGCTGTGAGCAGCAGGGAGAGATCCCAGGTGAGGGCAGCTGGGTTGTTGGAAAGGGAAAAATATATTTTATTCTAGCAGCTAAAACCCTTTTGTATTTTGGTTTTTCTTAGCAGCTATCCAAAACATTTGGGAGAAAAGCTGTCTCTTTATTAAATATTTAACACCCTTGCCTTCAGCTGTGGGCTGAGGAAGCTCCCAATCCACATGTGAGTCACCAAGAACTCCTCCGACAGAAGCAGAGGAATTCCAGACTGGAGATTGCTAGAGGAAAAAAAAAAGTTTGCTGATTTGGAAAAAGTCCAAAAATGGTTCATATCTCTTGTATATCATAAAACGAGCACTGCAGTCAGTCTGGTGTGTATGTGGGCAAAGAGTCATGGAGTTCCAGTTCTTAAGTGGAGAAGCTCTCGTTATGCTAGGGAGCATCACACCCTGTATAATACAGATGAGAAAAGTACACCCAGTAACTGGTCTTTTATTAAATGCTGTCTGCATTTGGATCCTGACATGCCGGAGGTGACAAGACGTAGATCACTGCTTCCTGTAGTAGTTTGTTCCATTGGGGAATTAGTGCTAGTTTTAATCAGTTCAGCTTTCACCTCCAGCCATCCGTTAGCACTCATCTCTCGGCAAAGCCAGGAGATCCATGATTTGGAGGTGCCCAGCTCTCTCAGGATGACAGTCTGGGATTCATGTTCAGAGAGCAGGAGTGCAGGCTCCTGCAAAAGGAGCGTATGGTAACAAATGGTGCGATAAGAATGAGTTGTGATAACAAGAAAGGTCACGGCTATCCTAGGACTGCTGGTGGTGAGCACTGTGCTTACATGTGCTGTGCAGGCATGGAGCGTGTGATCGACTCTGCTTTTTATTTCTATTAAAGTGACAGGAACTGAATGAATAAAATAAGACGAAACTTTTTTGGCATGTTTCTCCCTTTGGCCAAATTATTTTGTCAACATCCCAATGAATTTTTCAGCTGCAGAGATATGTGTCAGTCTCTGTCCCATAGCCAATTACAGAGGCATCTCCAGCAGTGGTTTTACACCTCTTACCACTGTGGACCACTTAAAAATTTTTACTGGTGATGAGGGTTCCTCGTATAGCAAACTTATACCTCCTGACAAGAGGTTTACTTCTCCCATTACTATTTGCAGATACTTAAATGGGGTTCACGGTATATAACAATATTTTCACTCGTTAAAAACCGTTGGTCTGTGACACAGGTAGTTTCTGTGCACTCTGAGATCACTACTACAGGGAAGACATGGCCACTAAACATCTTCTTAGGCCATGTGCTCTGAGTACTTTAAAGCAACTTCTTGTAGCTTATGTGCCTGATTCTGATTTCAAAGCAATGTTTCTATATTGTCTTGTTTTGAGCTTATGCCTGATTTAAGATTATGAAAGGAAGATCCTTTTTCTTCTGGCTGTTGAGCTTAGAAGTGGAAACCTTTCAGCCTCACCACCTAGCCCTGCATGGTGCCTGTTGGAAGGTGAGGGGTGACACCTGTAGCATGTGTTAATAACACATCCTCAGTTGGGCAGCACTGACTGGCCAACATAGTCTGGTACAAGTCACTAGGCTCCCTTGACCAGAACCTCTGCCTTGTGCAGGTGGGACCTGCACAGCCACCTTTTGTGTGGGCCTGCCTTTTGGGTAGACAAGGTTAATAGATATTTGACTCTTTCTGTAGCTGGCCTGTGCTGTGTCCCCCTATGTGGGAGGAGTAAATGAGGTTGTCAAAAGTCAGTTTGAATGTTAGAGACTGAAAGCAGTCAGATTCACAGAATCACCAGGTTGGAAGAGACCTTCAAGATCATCGAGTCCAACCCATGTCCCAACACCTTAACTAAACTAAACCATGACACTGAGTGCCACGTCCAATCTCTTTTTAAACACGTCCAGGGATGGTGATTCTACCACCTCCCCGGGTAGGCCATTCCAATATTTTATTACTCTTTCTGTAAAAAACTTTTTCCTAATATCCAACCTATATTTTCCTTGGCACAACTTAAGACTGTGTCCTCCTGTTCTGTCAGTTGGTGCCTGGAGAAAGAGACCAACCCCCACCTGACTACAGCCACCTTTCAAGAAGTTGTAGAGAGCGATAAGGTCGCCTCTGAGTCGCCTTTTCTCCAGGCCAAACAACCCCAGCTCCCTCAATTGTTCCTCACAGGGCTTGTGTTCCAAGCCCCTCACCAGCCTTGTTGCCCTCCTTTGGACGCGTTCAAGCATCTCAACCTCCTTCCTGAACTGAGGGGCCCAGAACTGGACACAGCACTCAAGGTGCGGCCTCACCAGTGCCGAGTATAGGGGAAGAATGACTTCCCTGGTCCTGCTGGCCACACTATTCCTGATACAGGCCAGGTTACCATTGGCCTTGGCCACCAGGGCACACTGCTGGCTCATGTTGAGTCGGCTGTCGACCAGTACCCCCAAGTCTCTTTCTACCTGGGCACTGTCCAGCCACTCTGTCCCCAGCCTATAGCGTTGCAGGGGGTTGTTGTGGCCAAAATGCAGGACTCGGCACTTGGACTTATTGAACTTCATCTTATTGGATTCTGCCCATCCATCTAACCTTTCCAGGTCTCTCTGCAGAGCTCTCCTACCTTCCAACAGATCGACACACGCTCCCAGCTTAGTGTCATCTGCAAATTTACTAATGAAAGACTCGATGCCCTCATCCATGTCATCAATAAAAATATTAAACAGAACTGGTCCCAGCACAGACCCCTGAGGGACACCGCTAGTGACTGGCCTCCTGGATGCAGCACCGTTCACCACCACTCTCTGGGCCCGGCCATCCAACCAGTTCTTAACCGAGCTAAGAGTGCTCCTGTCCAAGCCGTGGGCTGCCAGCTTTTCCAGGAGTATGCTGTGGGAGACAGTGTCAAAGGCTTTGCTGAAGTCTAAATAGACAACATCTACAGCCTTTCCCGCATCCGCTAGGTGGGTTACCTGATCATAAAAGGAGACCAGGTTGGTCAAACATGACCTACCCCTCCTAAACCCATGCTGGCTGGGTCTGATACCCTGTCCATCCTGTAGGTATTCAATGGGCATTCTGCAAATAACTGGAGACAAGATGATCAGGAGATGGTTTGTACCAGCATTATCGAAAATGTTAAGACCCTTTTAAAAACTCATTGACCAGATGTGCTGCATTGTGTACCTGGATGATCATGTATGTAAGGACTCCTTACCAGGAGGAGCTGGTGTGGCCATCCACCTGTGTCTGAGCTGGCCGACACAGCTGGCAACCCCATTCCCTACCCATTGCTCAGATTGCCCAAAACTGCAATCACCAGTTCTTTGATGAAAGGCGGGTTCATGTATCAGATTGTTGAGCATTAGGGATAGGGGATTAGATTTGCAGTGTAATCTTTCTGTAACATGCCTCTTGATCCAGAGACTGTGCTTTATAAAAGAGCTCTTTTCTCTCTGACGTTGTGGAGGCCTGCTCAGGGATGACTATCTTCTGCCTTCATTTGGAGATAGTAAGGCTGCTACTGACCTGATGTTCGTGAAGGTCACAGCTGCACCAGGCAAAATTAGTTCTGTGCAGGACAGTTAAGTAGATTGGATTTTCTCAGTTGTAGCTGATTTGCTTTCATCTGGGTTCCTCTTGCAAAACCATTTAAAGTCCATTCCCCTCTGCCCCCCACTGCCTATTTATGGGAAAATATAGGAAGGAGGATATTCCTGCCTGGAGTTCAGTTCTGCTTCAAGCCTTATTCTTATATCTTTCCAGGAGAGTGTCTACAGAGGCTGGCGCAGGCTGTATAATCACTCTGGAGCCTTGGGTTGTATTTCATCCCATCATGAACGTTGTAGGGCCAGTCAGGATGGTCTTCCTCTGTGCCAGCTGATTGTAGCTTTGCATTGTCTGCTTTGGATCCAAAACCCTGCTGGGACTCTTCTGCAGATTCCTGGTAATATCACTGCAATTTTAACTGAGCCCCTTTCCAGTCCAGCTTTTTTCTGGAGCCTGATGAAGCCAGTTAATCTGGGTCAAAATGCATCAGAGCCTGTCTCTTCTAATCAAGGAAAAAAAAACTTCTGAATTGAGCACCAGATTTGGCCGGTTATGTCTGGCCACTAGGAAACCTGTCAGCTACCTGGCTGTGCTGGCAAAACATGACATATGGTTATGCGTGGGAAGCCCGTTCCTTGTGAGCATGGTGAGGTACAAGAGGGAGAGTGATTTTTTTTCACCCGGCTGCATTTTACTTCAGTGACTTTGCCAACGGGATGTAATTATGGTGGATCTTTGCCTGCTGCCTCAGGTTGCAAAGCAACCACTGATGGAAAAGACCTCTTGTTTCTAGGCATCCTCCTGTGTTCAGTCCTTTTTATTGTAAGGTGTGGTGAAACTTGAAGTCTGCAGAAATTGTTGCCTGGTGCATTTGGGAAGAGATAACTAGAGGTTGTGGCAGACAACTGACAGAGTGAGGGCTCTGTGACACTGGTGATAGAATGTGTGATCCCAGTTCATCTCCGCAGTGTGAATGGGGAAAATTCATAGGTAGATTTGCTTGAGGGCCTGGCAGGGGCATGTGGTATGTGAAAGGGATGTTTCCTTCTTTGCAAAGTCACCTTCAGCCTATAAAAAAATCTTTGCTACCTGGGACTATATGAAAAAAGGGAGTATGGAGATAATTGAAGTATAGGAGAGCTATTCTATGGTATGTTCCCACCTCCCCAAAACTGCAGCTAATCAGAGTTTAAAGGAGATGAGCTTTAATTGCTCTGAGAGCTTCATGTCTCTCTTCTCGGGATACCAGAACCGTGCTGGCAGCACTTCTGGGTCCTGAGGAGTAGGGTCCAGCCTGCCTGGGCGAACCAAGAGGGCCACGGAGAGCAGGTGTGTGCCGCAGTCCATGTGTGCCAAGCAGGTCCCTTTGACCTGGTTGCTCTGATCAGCTGTATTAACACAGACTGTTACAGTACAGCTGATCTGGGCCTGTGGCATTCTGCAGACTGGCCTGGAACTGATGCAGGAGTGTCCTAGTGTACAAACTGTTGGAAAAGAGAAGCACTAAAACAAGATTTTTGTATTTCATTTTCTTTTCTGAAAGTTTCACTAACTACCCCTGTCCTGTACTGCACTGAAAACATGTGATAATCTCCATTTGTCTTTGGCATTTTCTCTTAATTTTTATTGGCATCTCCTCTGATGTTGTGACAGTATGTCCTGTGCTGGATTACAGGTATAAATACTGCTTTGGGGTTGGGCTTTTTAGTCAACATGCATTTGGGAAAGGTGTTAGTGGCCGTTGAGGGGCCAGTGTGCAGCCTGTGAACATGCAGTGCTTGGAAACATCAGCATCCTTTGTGTCTGTGTTTCAGAATAAGTCTGAGGCATGAGGATTTTAGGTTTTCTATTCAGACAGTGTTGCATTAGGAATATGAAGTATTTGACAGTTCTCTTACATTTACTCTTCTAATGTCAAAATGTGTCACATCTGGTATTAATTGGTGGAAAATTATGGCTCTAATTTACCAATTTGATTGTCTGGGAAAATTGAAGAGAGTGTAACATAATAAATGAATGCCTATTAATCTTTAAAATTTGTCTGTTTACTGTCTGCTAAAGAGGCCTGTTATGTGGTGCTATCTGGAGGTACTGTTACTCGTGGAGAGGAATTGTTACCTTGGAGGGCCATGGCCAAAGTGTATCAGAGTCGCTAAGGTGAGGATATGGCCTGCAGAAGTCCTGGGCCTGTGATGGCTTACACACCCACCTGAGGAAGGGTCTCCTCCAGGGAGGCAGGAGGCTGCCACTTGTTATTAACCCTGTGGAGGTGCAGGCATATGGTCCCCATTCCCATGTGCATGCCAGCCTGTTCCACACTGTCCTGGGCGTGGGGCAGGAGGAGCAGCACATGGACATGGCCTTTGCTCTTCTCTTTCCCTTCACCTGAGGCTGTTACCTCCATGTGGGTTTCTTAGTCGAGGGCACAGGCTGCTGCTTCACTGATGCCCAACACAAATAGACATATTTGTCCACAGTAATTGTTTTAATCATTATTAATGAACATTAATTTCCAACCAGAGCCCTCCAAAAGCCCTGATTTTTTCAAACTTGCCGACACAGGAGCATAGGCAAAAGAAGCCAGATTGTTCTTCCTGGGGTTGCAAATGAAACAGTTTGTCTCGCAGGCAGCCTGTGGATCAAACCCAGAGCACAGATACACTTTGGCAAGGCACTGTCACTCTGTCCTGACAACCCCAGCTCTAACGAGACAGGCCTCCACTGCCTTTGCAATCCACAGGCAGGCAAAGCAGAGGAAGCTGGTGGCAGCACACTGTTACTTGGGTACTGTGTGTGGATGGTGACAGGCTCAATAGCTTTTCTATCAAAAGACACCCCATGTGTTTGTGAAAATGCATTTTTGGAGGATCAAATACCAGGTGCTTATTTTAGTAGCAGAAAGCCCTGAAACATGCCAACTCTGGAATAAGCTGATTCTGAAAGCTGACATATTCTGTATGATTATTCCAGTATACACCATCTGTCAGTAGCATATCCAAATATTTATATATTTTGATTATTCTAACTGTTACAAGGGTACTGAAGCTCATAAATAATTTCATTTTCAGCAATCATTTTATTACTCTTCCATGGTTTGATAATGACATTTTTCGTGTGCCCATTCAGTCTCTGACACAAGGAAGAGTCACAGCATGGCTGTGTAAGTGACAGCCTTCTCACAGAAAGCCTGTGGCCAGGGGATGCCTGAGTCCGTGTCCTCCCTGGGTCCGCGCCAGTTCCCACTCCCTTCATCTCCTTGGGCTTCAGACTGTGCTGTGCTTCCATTCAGCTCCATCCTGCCTTGTCAAGTGACTGCGCTTAGATTGGCAAATGATATAATATGACTAATTATGTTTAATGCAGATAATGTCTTATAATCAAAATAAAGAGTGGATTGCAAACAGATCCTTAAAGGGCACCAGGCGTAGAATTGACGCTGTATTTATTACCGATAACATCGCTGAAGTGCTAACAGCTGCTCAGCTCCAGCAAGTGCGGCCCCTTTGCAGAGTTTTCCAGAAGAAGGGCTAAGTGTATCAGAAGCACATTACTGCTGATAATAGTAATTAGTTCCGTAGAGCTCAAAATGTTTTGTAAAATATTATTATCCTGATTTTGCTACTCTGCAAACCGTGTCAGAGAAACAGCCTCCTTGGCTCAGAGGAGTCGCTGCTGGCTGTGGGGATGGCCCTGGCGCCTGGTGCAGGGCTGCTGCCCTCTCCTTGGACCACGTTGCTCTCTCCAGCTGAGTCTAGAAATCTAAGGGATGTGCCTTCTCTATCTCTGCCTTCATTTTCACCAGCGTTAGCAAAGAGACTTCAGTACATGGAGAAATGCACTGATGTGGAAGTAGATTTGGGTGTTAGGTTTTTGAAAAGCCATTGTTAAGCTGAAAAAGGAAACCACAAGCTGTAAAGGTTGACAAAGCTCCTCTGTAAGGGACTCTTATTTTGCTGTGTACATTTGTTTTCTCTTGCTTACTAAAGGGATAAAGTGCAATCTAGGTTTCAGAGAGAGATGGCTGATTAATCTGTCTGCCAGGTACGTATGGAAATAAATTAGCAAATGGTGCATCTGGGATTAGACTACAGCAGAGATGATAAATTATTGCCATCTTCCATGGCTGTATTACTGAAGCTTCACTGGGTTCCCAGTACTCAGTTACTTGCTATTCACATGGTATTACCATGGCTGTGGGATGGAAAGCCTCTATATTTGATGCAATTTTATGTGATATCCTAGTTTGAGAACAGATCTGGCCAGACCCATAAGGATATGCTGTATATTTAGATTAAGTAAAAGCAAAGAGATTTGTTTTAGTTCTTCTGCTCTGCATGAAATTGGGCTGGTTTCTGAGGACAGGAATGCTTAGGAAGGAGAAAGGCAAGGACCTGCAAGAGGTTTTTCCACTATCTATTGTCACCCTCCACTCGTTATCCCAAATAGCAGAGTTATCTATGCTAGCACAAAGTTGTGAGGCCCTGGAAGAGAGCATTCTCTGGCCTAAACCTCTCCCACACCCCTGGCTTGACCCAGATGTAGTTCCAGATTGCACAAGTCCAGCTTATCTCTGAGATCAAGAGTGAGATGAAACACCATGGGGGCAGGTAGCATTTGCATTGAATGCTGATACAGACTTCTCAGCTGTGTCTCTGCTTCTGCTGCATTTTTCATGTCTGTTTAAACTGATGCATAGCTGATGGGCTGGCAGCTGAGACATACCAGCACTGCCTACAACAGGACATGCAAGTGGAGTTAATGTGACAGCAGACACGTGGTGTGCTGCCTTTCTGGAGGAAGAAAGGGTCATGCAGAAGTTCTCATCAAGTGTGTGGCACGTAACAGCTGTGATGCAGAGGTGCCAGATCCTGTGGCACACCAGGGAGCTGCGGGAGTGGTGGCAGCATTGCTGGAAAAGCTGCAGCTGGGCTTTTAACAGGGAGTTTGCAGCCTGGTGTGGAGACCTGGTGTCTCCAGGTCGACCTGCGTGGGCCTTCCAGATCTCACAAAACTAGTGCTCGTGCAGGCTGGCTCTGGGGCGCAGGGTGGAGATGAGCAGGACAGGATGCTTGTAGAGCTGCTGGGTGCTGGTTGTTTTTCAGCTCCCGCCTGTGGCACTGGCGAGTGGACGCAAGCCTGGCACAGGCACAGACAGCCACAGGACGGGTCTGCTGCACCTTCAGGCTGGGCAAGGTGAAGTGCTGGGCTTGAGGTACAGTTACTGGGTGACTGCGGCCACTGGTTTTCTTCTCCGGTCACTCCTTGTGGTCTGTGAGTCAAGCACAATTAGAATGTGTGTGTTTGTAATTGAGTAAGGCTAATGAGAACAGTGCCTTTTGTTGCAAGATGCATGGGTGGGTGCCGAGCTGTAAATCTGAGCTAGCGAGGACTCTGAGAGCTCTGTTCAATTAATCCAAACACAGAAATATTTACTAGAAATAGATCTATTTTCCAGTGACTTTATTTGCAAATTTTGGTTAACAACAACAGTTTACTCCTAATATGATCATGTCAAGCAGCAAGTGGGACTTAGTGTTGTTCCTGGCCTTTCCCACAAAGTGTTTTGAGCAGAATGCGGAGTGAGTCAAAGGAAGCACTGGCTGATAGATGAACAGATTGCAGCACAGCCATCTATTCTATTGCGCACTTCCAGGGAGAACCCAGCAAATTAGATGTGCCGTTTTTAACTACACAGAGAAAACTAAAGAAATTACGTTATGAATGAAAAATTCGGTGGAAATGTCTACTGTCTCCTAAACAATTCAGGAATAACTCCCTCTTAAAATATTCTGGTTTATGCACACATTTAATTTGTGCTCTGGGAGTAAAATAAAGTTGCTAAGATAAAACATTCTAATAATGATTTATGTAAATTTATTTGAACAAAGCAATGATGTAGTTGCCTATAGCAAATTGTTTGGAATGTGAAATGGTATTTACGAACTGCTTCTGTCTATATGAATACAATGGATGCTAGGAGAAGCTGCATGAAGAAAACATAATTTTGCATTCAAAAGGGACTCTGATGCCATGTCTAGTGAGCAGGACAGTCAGTCAAACAGATTGCTGCGTGTCTGATAAAATAATCTCTAGCTTGATTCTTCCTAGGCTATTTATAGCACGTGTTTAATTTAAAATTTAGGTATGTGCTGCAGATGACCTTAACAATCATACCAGGGCCATGTATGATAATACAAATTGTTTGCCTCACATTGCACATATGCCAAAATCTCAAGTCGCTTTGCAAGCAGAAAATCAGGCTCCATATCCTCAAAATATGGCTGAAAATAGGAAAACAATTGTAGTCCCCAGCTGCTCCGGGCATATGGGGCCAAATTTATCCCATCTGTTGAAGGTTATGGAGTTCCGCCAGGGATGACTTTGATCCCGTATGTCTAGCAAAGTGGAACCAATATGTCAATATAAGACATCTTGCTGCTTCTGATGGACTCCCAATAAAACATTACCATTCAAAGTGGCGTGAATTTCCCAAGTGCCCGAGTCACAAACACAGTCATGGACGATATTTCAAAAGTGCTCTGATTCTTGTTGTGTTGATGTTAAAGCAGTGAACAACAAATTGGCTTTTTCCTCAATGAGGGCTCGAGCCTAGGAGCTGCTGGTATAAGTGAGTGTATATCAGCCCCAGGCACAGAAACCAAGGGCCATTTGAAGCATTTTAAGCAAAACACTGCAGGACAGAAAGCTGTTTCTGCATTCAGGTATTGCAAGGCATGTTTCACTTGAAAAGCTTTTTTCAAATCAGGAATGATAATGCCATGTAGAAATAGTAGGGTTATTTACTGTATTTGCTTTGGCATACCAGGGCATCTTTAGATACCTGGCGATGGGCAGGGACACAAAGTCTGCATTCAGCTTCAGCCGTTTACAAGTTTAAGAGACATTTGAATCCCTTGCTTTGAACAGGGCTAATTTCCTAGTTCCCAGCAGCTACTCTCTTGGGGACTAGAAGGATTCAAGTAAAATGGTGCTCTGTCACCTGACTGGGTTCTGGTGACATTTTTTACAGTTAAGTTCCTCCTCATTTATTCTGGACAAGTTCTAAGTGCCAGGTGTAGGAAAGCTATGTCTTCTGCTCAGGATTTCACTGGTGACAACACAATGGTCTTTCCAGCACCAGGCTGGTGTATTAAAGGTGATAATGAACAGAAAGTGATGCTCTTTGGTCTCATGCTTACAGTAAGGCTGTTCTTTTGGGCCCTTCATGCACATCTGAGCAAGACTGGGAAAATCATATAAGTGCTGGCATAAGAAGTGTGCAAATTAGAATGTCTGACCGAGCTGGTGTTTATTTCCAGCAGTGCTGTGCTGGACTCTGTGAAAGGCAGATCTTGATAAACACTGTTCCTTAGCATAGCTGACAAAATTTTACATAAAATTATCCTGGGAGATGATTGTAGAGTTTAAAATGTGTCTGCAGACATTTATAATCAAATTACTTTGCCCCCATTCAGTATATGGTACCTTATAAAGAGGATTTTGAATGGCTGTGGACAGAGCCACTTCAGTCTCTGTTTAGAAAGCACATACGTACTGTTACCCTGGAGTGAAGAGGTATGAAAGTACAGTGGACTTGCCCCACAAGCAGCAAATGGAAGATCATCTATTTTGCTCTATTTATTCCTTTGTGATCACTCTCTTCTCCCTGGGGCTTTCTCATCTGCACACTCTGCATTACTTATGGACTGCCAAGCCAAATCTCCAAAGACATCTGAAAAACCTGACAGGTTCAGTTTCGAATCTCGATCAATGCTACATTTCCCTCCAAACCAGAATTAGCCCCTAGAAATTGGGGTGAAGCCATATGTGCCTTTTGTTTGGCTCTTTGGGAAGCCATTCCTTTGCCGCAGCAGATCAGAACCAGGGAGATCACCAGATCATTTGCTGAGATGGCACATCTTCCTCCAGAAATACGTGGTTAATTTTAATAGCTCAACTGTTTAATGTGCTGGGTTATAGCTAACACTGTCTATTACTTGTAATGAGCTAAACTGGGACACCTCTGTCACTTGAGGGTGCTACAGCTGAAAGGAGGGTTTCATAAGAAGCTCTTGATCTGTCAGCGGCGACCACAGCTCTCGCATCCTCAGCTGAGATAAAAGCACCGTTTGCTTAACAGGATTGAATTTTCCTCAAAGAAATAATTGAAACAATAGGAGAACCACCCAAACCTGCACCGAGCATTAGCAGACAAGCTGGTTTAAAATCGATCCATTTGGAAAGGAAATAATGTGCAGATCGGTCAAGGTAGTGATGGTATCGGATGATAAAATGGATGCAGAGGTGGAGAAAGCTTGTGAGGGATATAGTGTCACCTAAAAGCTTTGCAGAAGTGCTTTTATTACCCTGAATCAGCTTGGTTTTGCACTGACACTTAGCTGTTTGCAAAGAATTATACCTGCTTCTGAGATAAATACATCTGACAGTGAACTCTTAACCCCTCTTTTTCAGGCCCCTTCTGGGCAGTGGCCGTAGAGAACGAGATGCCTTCAATTTTTCCAAATACAGAGTTAGAGAAAATGGGGTGCAAAACTATGGTACATAATTTACTAGTGAGCAGAACACTTCAGGAAAATTAGAGTCATTATTGAATGTAATGAAACCTGACAAATTAGAGTTTCATAGGCCCTCCCTGAGATTAGCATGATCCATTAAACATGCTCTCTGACTGCTAAATGGCGTTGTCCCATTTCCCCATAAGAACTTGAGAAATTCTGAGGTAACTCTGGCTAACAGCTGATTGAAAGCACCCAATCAAGAGCTCCTTAAAGTAAGAGGAGAAATTATCCTGATTAACATTATTTCCAAGAAGGTAGTCTCTAAGTAGGCTGTAAATTGTGTTAGAAGCATTTGGGTATTGCAGGGAAGGCTGAATTTGACACTGAAGTGGCCACAAAGTAATGTACGAAGTGGAGTGATCAAGGGAAGAACATTTTGTTGATTGTGGTGGGAAAATTGAATTACTCTCAGTTGCATAGCTGTTCAGAATATGTACATTAAAGTGAATGGTACACAGTTTAAAAGAAGAACAAGCAAATACAAAGAGCACAAAAAGCCCCTTTCACAAATCCTTCTTGCCTCATTATTTATATCTTGTTTTCACAGGGAATACTGTGGCAGGCTGGTCATGAATGCCTTATCCATTATGCTAAGACATCCCAGTGATGCAAACAAAATCAATACAATAGTATTCCTTAAAATAATTGCTTTTTCTTTGACTGATTCTACATTAAAAGCAACCTTTAAATGACAGCCATTAGCACCTGAGACCTGGTCACTGGTGCTGACTGACCTCCATGAGATAAACGGTGCAGGGTCTGTGTGATAGAGTTGGTACTGAATTTCACAACAAAGCGTTCAAACCGGGAGTCAGTGAGAGAGTGCATAGGTTGCCAGTTTGGGATAGAGGGTCTTTATCTTGTGGAAGAGGTAGCACATGGATGTTCTCTAGTGCCTGGTGCTTCAGGGACCACCTTAAACAGCTTTCTTGAGCAGAGGAGATACTGTGTCTGTAGATGAACACAGTAACATTCCAGCACAGATGAGCCTCTCCCTTGGTAAATTGTCTCAAAATCCAAATCCCACATCTAAAAATGTTGTATAGCATATGTGTGCTGGAGTGGTGCATCTGCAGTTTAGTTTTGCTTGTTCCATGTCTTGGTCAAACCCATCACCCATCCCACGTCCCAGTTTGGGAGATCCTGCACATTGCCAGGCACAGTCCATAGTGTCTTTCAGAAGCTTCCAGTGCAATGATGCATGACACTGAAATGCAATAAAAATTAAAACCTGGAAAAATGACAGGCATTAATAGATATTTCTGATATTTCTGCACCAAATATTTAAGTGAAATGCTAAAAGGCAAATTAAAGGACCCACATGACTACAATTTAATGCTAAGAGCTGTCTAGTATGGTAATGTCATCTCATTTCATAACATCCTCAATGACCAAAGCTGATCCAGATGATTGATTTGTGGTATTTTTCCAGGATCACTGTTAAAAATGGCTCAGCTAGTGGTGCTTTGGGTGTCACTTATTAAAAATGGCTCAGCTAGTGGTGCTTTGGGTGGTGTTTCAGCCAGAGCAGTGGGTAATGGTACAGTGTTAAAGTGGCATCATGGCATGTAAAGAAGAATTGAAGGAAGAAGCTTTGGAAGGTTGGAAAGGAAAACAAGCACTTGAAATACAAATACGATTCCCATAATCATACCTCTGCCTAGAAGGAGTCTATCAGCATGGCTGGTGTGGTGCGGAGCAGAACATGATGAATGTGAACATAGTCCCAGAGAAGTTAATTTTATTCCCCCCTAATCGAATTGCTTATAAACATTTATAGTGCCCATCCCTGTAATATCTGAGCTCTGTTTGACATTGTTGTTCAGGACTGGCAGTTCATGCTTGCTACCAAGAGGAGATCTTTAAGGAAGATCTCTGTTGGTTATGATGTAGCTTATACATAAAAATATTTACAGTAGCTGCTTACATCTATCCTCTTCCAAAAGGTAAAGCACTTGAGTGCAGGCTGACTGCCTGCTACCTTCTCATCTCCGTGACATTCATTATAAACTAAGAAGACAAGTTTTTTAAAAGCTATTCAGATGTTTTGTGCCATAACTTTCTCTAGTAGATATATTCCTATTGATTGCAATGAAACACACAGAGTAGGACAGAACAGATCAATTGAAAAGTAAAGTTAAGACAGCAAGCACACTTCTTTTCCACTTACCGTAATGGAGGCAGTTAGGGCTGGATCTATCCCAGGTGTAATGCTGCTGAAGTCAATGGAGTTGTACCAGCGATGAATTTGGCTCCCAGTGTTTTGTTTTGACCTTTTCAGAAGGTTGCTCTGCAGGAGTGAAACTATTAAATACAGCCAGTGATACCTTAAGTCGAAATATAGAAAAGGCAAAGCTAGTGTGCATAGCACCTTTTTCATTAAGGGAGAAGCCTGACTTTTATAGGGTAAGGGCAAAAGAATTGATTCCGGATAAGTGCTAAACTTAGTCTCAGGTTTCCCTGGTGAATTACAATCCCAAGCTGGCCCGAGACTTGAACATCTCTGCGTTTGTGCATGGCTGTCTTTCTGTACACCTGTGCATCAGAATGGGTTTGAGTTGGATATCAGAGCCTGCAGAGACACTATTCATCTACTCACCGATGATCCATCTAAACCAACTGAACATACTTCTTCATTCAAGTCCTGTAATTGCCTGGCAGTGCTCAGTGTGACAATCTTTATTAGCTGGTACACTTGGATTTCAGTAGTTACCACAGGTTCTTCACACACTGCAATCATCTCAGGAAGGCAGGGACTCTGGAGTACTTTCAGTTTCAAACCGTTCTGTTTTACATCTTTGGGTGGACTAATCCAGGCTAAGAGAGAGCAGCATGTTCTGTGGCAGCTGATGGGCAGCAGTGCAACTGAGAACGGGCCCTCCTACTGTGTTGCCCTCCACTGAAATTTCCAGTGGTCTCTGAGAGCAGTAAGAGTGAGCAGTGTCCACAGGGACAGGGGTTTTACTAACAAGGACAGAGACAGAAAAGCTCTGGCTCCTCCTCAGACAGGTGAATTAGCAAGGATGGCAGAAATCCACAGAGGGGTATTAGAGGTGTGCTGCAGGAGGTCCCTCTGCCTGCAATGGGATCAGGGCAGCTAGAGCAAACACTGGTGCTGCTGCTGTGGAAGGGAGAGCTGTGGGAGGGGGTGCCCAGAGATGGGCCACACTGTCAAACTGCCTTGGCCTGGAGGTGATGCTAAACAGGTGCTCCTGGGGTGGCTGGCTGTGTGCTCCTACCCCTCTTCTCATAGCTCCTTCTCTTTCTCTTTTTTCACATCCAGGCCTCCCCCGCCCTTTCCTTTTATGGCCCCTTCCCTCCTCCTGACCTTCCCAACAAAGCTCCTCCCCAGCTGAGCTTAAGACACTGCTGGTATTAAACTGGCACGTGCAGCATGTCAGTCTGCTGACGTCCACAGCCGTAACACGGGCTGTGGGCTTTTGGGGGGCAGGGTCTGATCCCACATTGCCTGGCTCAAATGGACCAAGGCATCCTCTTCCCCTTAGCTACTTGTACAGTAAATGCAGTGATTTGCAACAAATCCTGATTTTCCTGGTGGGACAGGGAGGAGCAGTAAGTAGGTCTAAAGAGTGCTTGAGCCACTTGGACCTACCCAGCCTGCACATGTATGTGAGGTGAGAGGATTTCAACACAGACAACTCTGAGTAACACCATTCATGTTGGTGGAAGGTTTTTAGTCAAATACAATCTCAGTATCCTCATTTGCCATGTTTCTTGCACCTTGTAATTCCTCTGCTACATGAGGTTTGAGTCCCTGGCCCAGCAGAAGTTTCCAAGCAGGGGACCATGAAGTAGTCTCCTGCAGCAAGGGCCTTCTTACTTTTGTAGAGTCTACAGCACTGTGTTTACTAGTTTCTTCTAAAGTGTTATCATAAATAATTAAAGCTAAACTGTGCTTGTTAAATAAATGAGGAATGCACATGTTCAGATGCATTATCTATGTTTTAATTGCAGTCATTTGTTGATGCTATCCTTGGATAAGGAGGCGGGAGCCTTCTGCCTGAGTGAAGGACTTGGGAGCTGCAGGATCTGGGCTGAAGGACTGGGCCCTCATTTGTTTGCCCAGGAATTTTTAAAATTAGCATAGTGGTGAACATCATCCAGTGCATGATATGATATTCGTGGAGAGAGCTGCCATCCTTCTGCTACAGGCTTCGAAAGTGTGAAGAAACTACTTCCTGGGGTGAAATCTTTGCAGGGGTGGTTTCTCACATCCAGGCTGCTGTTCAGGATGTGCAGGACAACCAGGTGAATCCCAGTGTCTGTCATGTTTGCAACCACGTGTGTTCATGCTGAGGACTTTGCAGTGGGCGCTGCCCACGCCTGCCCCGCACAGCCTGCCTAGGGCTGGGCTGGCCCCAGGGCTCCCCGAGGTGTTCCCTGTGCTGCTTCACACCAGGGGCTCTAGTTGTTTTGTTTCCTCCTACGATCTTCTCACGTGCTGTGCGCCCTGCTGTCCCGGTGTGACACGCACACGCCAGTGCCTGTGCTGCCTGTGACCCAGCAGGCCCCAGTCAGCTGCCGCCGCACACGCTGGGCCCCGCAGGGTTCACTCGTCTGTGGGCTCTAGCATCCCTCCCTTCCCGAAAGCCATCCAACTTCATCTTAGAGCTGGTTTTAAAACTAACTGCTGCACAGAGTCTCACAGCTGTCCTGATTAGTGATTTGAAACTTCTGGACTCAGTAACTCTATCTTCATTAGGAAGATCTGTTTTTATAATAATTGTCTCTAAAGAGGGCCTGAGGGATTATTAAGAGATGGCGTTCATTATCAGTAAAAATACCATGAAGAAATTTCATAGACAAATGTTGATGTTCTGGATGATGTAAATTTTCTTCCGCAAGGAAACAATTTTATCTAAAAAGCATAATTATCTTAATAAGTATCTTGAAAACTAAATGGGATTTTGAGGCTTGGTCAGGGTTTTCAAGGTGCTTGACACCTGCAGTGCTGAGCAGCTGGGAAAGGTAAGGCTGGTTATTTAGGGAAAAAGCCTGAACACAAACCAACAGAAGTAGTAGTGTCATTGATAAGGAAGGGCTTTGGTAGTATCTGACATTTGGAATGCAGGCTAAATTGGAGAGGGATGAACTCAAGCTGCAGACACCAACTTTGGAGCTTGAGGGCTGAATGCTGATAGAAAATGGTAGATGTAGAGCAAAGGATTTTTGTTTTATTTATTTATTCATTTTTTTATTTAACTAGGAAGTTACAAGAGGGGCTAGTAGCTACGAGATCTGCTGGACAGTGTGATGGATCAGTAACCAGCAAGAGGGCTTGCTGGTGGGAGGTGAAGGTGCAGTAAGGCTGCCCTGGATTAGGAAGAGATGGACAGAGCAAGGTGATGAGGAAAAGGAGTGGGTTGCTTGCTGAATTTCTGGAGGTTTTCTAACTACAGAAAGTAAAGTGAATATCAAAAGCATTTGGTGCATATCAAAAGCAAGAACAATACGCTGATAAAAGGCAGCTGTAAGATCAGAGTCAGATGTCTGTATCTATGGTCACTGAAGGAACGTAGGTATCCTTAAGGTACTTTCCCACAGCATCTAAGCTGGGTTTTATTAAAAGACTTCTGTCTTTAGAGAGTACATGCTAATAGAGCAAGAGGGAATGAACTGATTTGCTTTTTTTTCTGTACCTCAGCTTTGCCTTCTTGATGATTATTTTGGTTATTGTGGCTTCTGAGATTACTAATTTTTAATTAGTATTTCTTTCTTAAACAGAGTGCCTGTGAATGGTTCAGAATCCCATGTCCGAGGCTGCAGAAAATATTATTTTACTGAAAAGGAATGGGAAAGGGAATTTTCTCTGAGGAGATAAGGTTTTGAATGATTGTTTGTGTCTGCATCTAGAAGAAAGGAAATTATTATTTCTTATGGCAGCTGAGAGATGGTCATGAGGAAAAGGAAGCCATTATTAATTAATCATCAATTATTATTTTAATATTTATGTAGCACTGTGTGACTGGTGCCCCACAGGGATGGCGGATCATCTCTCTGCCTGAGGAGCCTACATTCTAAATTTAGCTGTGGTGATGGCTGCTCATGGAGATGATGTGTTTTCATCATTCCCTGCTCTGCCTCAGCTTTTCAGTTGAATCCCATTTTAATTCCCCATCCCCAACAGAGGGGAGCCTGCACTAAGCAGGAATGGTGAGATCAGAGTCTAAAAGAGCACAATCAATGCAGTAAACAGAGAGGCAGGATTAGAGGTCTGATCTCAGTGTTACATCTTGCAATCCTTACCCAGAATTGCAATAATGTAAATAAAATCTTTCCAGGAATAAAGAGTGCAGGATTTGGTGCCAATTTGGAAAGACCTGCCCTTTCTGGGCCCTCAGACTAACGTCCAAGTAAAGCTTTGGGGTTTTTTTCAAAGTCCTTAAATTGACACACTTAATGGTGGGACCTGGTCTCCATGGAACTGGTGGCAGCCATACTGGGTTGTTTCTCCTACTGGTGTTTTCCCTGACCTTACCTCTTGCTGAAGTCCCTTTCCTATTTCTGTGCATTGAAGCAGATGCTTCTGGATGCTGTGCCCGATACTGCACTCCGCTTGCAGCAGTCAGTAGGGTAATAAACTCTGATAGATGTATTCTGATCAAACCCATATATTTAGATCCTAAGAATTAGCTGATACATCGCAAGAGTTGTATTGTACAAGGTGGCAGTTCCGCAAAGTGTCAAATTGGACTCTGTGATTCAAAGAATACGTTTATGTGGCAGCCACTTGGAGTGGATTTGAAAAAGCAACTGAAAATATGTAGTACTGCGAGAAACCAGCGTTTATGTGAAGCACCTGTCATTGTCAAAGTGTGTTGTAGTGGCTAGAACAGAAAATGGGAGTCAAACAGTCTAGGGTTTATTTTTGGCTCCAGCGTATCTGTACTGAAGTCAAATTAATTAGAGCTAAATACAGTAGTCTCTCCTTATATAGGATTTTTGATCCACTTTCAGAACTCTGTTAGAGATACGTACTATTTTGTTTTTCTAGAGGATGATCTGAAAGCACTGAAGGAAGTTGCTACATTTTGTATTAATGTATGCAGATTTTTTCCATAAGCATGTGAGTTAGCATGAGATGTATGACTTCTATGATGGGAGGGATAAACGTGTCGAAATCTATAGCTGTTGCCAGGTGCCAGTCTTAATCAGAAATCTGTCGGCTTCACTGAAATTTTGCATAGATATTTTCCCCTGTCAGGTGACCTACTTAAATAGAAGAAATACTGTATAACAGTCTTACAGATGTTTCTGGGCAGAGAGTCCCTGTTCTGCAGAGTAGAAGTCCAGGACAAAAAGACAAGTTTTCATTTATTGGTACATTTTCATTCACTTAAATAAAAAATTTGAATAAAGGAAGTTTACATATTTTGAATGTGACTTTTGCTTGGTAAAAATGATTCTTTAAAGAACCAAACCGAAACCATCTGATGTCTCCAGAGGAATGCCTGCGTAGTGCTCTGCAAAAGGTATCCCAGTGAACTCCAGGGGAGCTCTCTTGAAGAAGTTCAGCCTCCTGGACAGTGAGTTTATCTTTGGGACATTGTTTACAGGACATGTCGTGGTTTGGCTGTCCCTACACTGTAGTGTGCAGGGGGTAGCAGATATATCCTTAGAGACTACCACACTAGAGGATGTTGTGGTTCCCTTTTGTTTCAACTTGCTTCCAAGTCTAGACAGTTGCTCAAATGTACTCCCAAGAGTGGAGGCAAGAGACAGTCTAAGCATATGGGCAGTGGATTCTGCAGAGACAAGATTTGGCAGTGGTTTGATCCCTCTGGGCTGGCGCGGGCCTCTGTTGCACTGAGTGTGCTCTCTGTCTGCACAGAGCTGGGCACGTTCCCTTTGGGGATTGGTACCTCATAGAAGTAGGATGTAATCACCTAATCCAGTACTTGCAATGCACAGTCCTGAAATAATTCACAGAAAAAAACTGTGTAACAGGGTGTGTTACTGGTGAGAAATGAAAAGCAGAGCTATCAGAGGAGAGGGAGATACCAGTTTGGTTGTCTATGTTGCTGTCTCCTGCTGGCAGCAGAGCGGGATGGGCACAGGACTAAGAGCAGCCGCAGCTGGTTTGGCCATTCTGGTTTGCGTAATGGCCGAGGGCCAGAAACACTCAGGACCATGTTCATTTCTGTGCAGGACGGTGCCCCTAGGCAAGACAAGCACCTTGTAAGATGAACATTCTGCTGTGACTGCTCTCCCTTCTCACAAGCGTTGTGTCAGCGGGGAGAGAAGCAAACCTTCAGGCAGGGCTGTAAGATGGCACTTTTGAAAGTACCTGAAGGCTGCAGCAATACTAACTTCACTGAAAGTCATTTAAAAGTCAGCGAGACTTGGGCTTTTAAATCTTTCTAGTGTTTTTCTTACAAGTTACCATCAGTATTTGAAAATCTAATCTATTGGCTGTGCCTCCATTGCACCATCCATCTGAGGATCTCTAATCAAAGCTGTAAATATCTATAAATCTGTAATACCTTATGAATTTTCTATATTGACTTGAATTTTGGAATGTTTACTGTATGAGTATATTGATTTAGATTAATAGGAAAAATAACCCAGTCAGTAATAAAAGCTGATGGTAAATCAGCCCAGTTCAGGCAGGTGACAGGCAAGGATGGAGAGATCCTGCAGGTCAAGGCCAGCAAGTCAGCATGAGCGGCTTGTGTGGCCAGTCTGTCTCTTCCTCTTTCTTGGGGCAAGGGAGAGTCCAAGGGAGATCTGCTGAGGGGAGAGCAGTGTCTCCTGATACATGAATCAGCTGTAGTCATGTTACCATCAGGTGACACAAGATACACCTGTCTGCTCTTCTTTAACTTGCTGTTAAGCAGCACCTCGGATTTAAAGGCCCTGTCGTTACCCTGTCCCAAGCCACTGACAGGAGTCCAGTGGAGTCCTCGCAGTTTGTTAGATAAATAAAGTTCATTCTCATCCTGCTGCTCATCTCAGGGCTGCCTCTCCCAGTAGGAGCAGCTGCAGGATTGTGCCCTGGGAAAGAGAGTGATGCCTCACACCCCAGAGAGGTGCAGTCAGAAGAGCAGAAGTGTCAATCACCACAGCACAGTTCACCATATCCTGGGTGCATGGGGGAAGGCAACCATTGGTTATCCAATTCAACAGCTGATACGGACCTGTACCGTTTTGCCTGAAGTCATTCTGTAGACTGCAGGGAAAAATATTAGTGATCTGCAGGAAAAGCCAGATTGCCTGACATGGATGTAACGTTAGGCTTAGCTGCAAGACCAGAAGCAGTAGAATCTGTAACCCGAGTATCTTCTTTTCTGCTCAAGCTCCTTGGGATATTAACTCGTGTTGTTCTAACTCAGTCTTTTATCCTTGTGGTTTACAAAGCAAAAGAGCTTCTTTTCTCTGTTAATTTCCAGTATATTACTTTCTTGTTTTAAATAAAGTTCCTGCTCTATTTTTGAATAACATAATGAGTGAAAAATGACTTTATTCATCCTGGTGTCAGGACAGCAATTTGTTACACTGCCAGCTAGAGGACCTGGATCAGAAACAAATTTGGGTTCCCAGGCTCTCTGCCAGAAGAGCTGAGACATATTTTTGAGGTGATGTACTTGGACTCTAGGGGAAGATTGTTGACTGAACTGAGCTGCTTTCACAAACATCCTGCCAGCTGAGCCTTGACACACTGCTAGTCTTTGCCTCAAATGGGCAGGTCCCCTGCCCCGCACTGTGCGCTGCGGCTAGGAGCTGCTCCCAGGAGCTGCAAGCACAGGTGAAGGATTGAGGATGCTTTCAGTGGAAATTAGGTTCATGCATTCACACTTATTTATCACTTATTATTCCATTGATCCAAGCACAAGGATCACGTATAATGACGACTGTGGGTTGTTGGAGGGGCGGTTGTTGCCCTTTCCACATGGGGCCAGAGCTGAAACTTGAGCAGAAGATGACGCAAGGCCATTGCTTCCCACATGACCACCCCAGACTTGACCTAGATCCACACCACCCTTTGAAAGTACTCTCTCTCTGTTGCTTCCCTGTAGCCCTTCCCACCATGCTCCATGGCCCTTCCTCATCTCCCAGACCATTTCCACCTTGGCCATGCTCTTGCTGTCTTGGGCAGATGACAGGTGGAAGCTGGAGGCACGGACTTAGAGTGGAGCAGCCCTGAGAAGTTTGGTAACACTGAAGCTGCAGCTTTTTTAAAGGACTGAACCTGCATAGGGCCTGATCTGTTACAGTTATTGTTTGTGTGAGGCAGCATCTTCCAGCTGCTGTTCTCTTCATGGATGAAGATATCGTCAGCTGGAATGATCTGCTTCCACATTTTGTATAGACATATTAAGTGCTTGGAAAAGCTCCAGGCACTTCAAGTGAGTCTGTAAGGGAAAAAGCTACAGGCTAAGACTACAAGGGAGAGCGTTAGGACCATTTTATTGAAAAATAAATCCCTTTTATCTGGGTAGATGCAATACTGATAATTATGACTGTATGATTAGATGGTCATTGATAGGTATGTTTATGTATTATATTCTGATGTTCGTGTACACCTGTAGTTATTTCAGAGGGTGAAATGCAGATTATTAGTAGCACTGTTGGAGCAGTAGGAAGGCACTATAAAATCAAGAGAAGTGCGTAGGTCTGAGTCATATGTCCTAGATATACGATAATTACCATAATACGCAAGAAATAGGGTTTTCAAGCAAAGCTATGAGGTGACACGTTTAAAGCAAAGGAAGAGTTTTTTTTCACATAGTCAGTAGTTGAAGCGTGGAACTTCTTGCTACAGGCTGTTGTTGATGCTGAAGCTTACAGGAACCTTTCTGAAAGGTGATAGAAAAAAAAATATCTTTGGGTTTACAGCATACCGCAACATCTGATTGCGTCTTTAGCTTCAGCTTTTAAGCAGCAGGTCTCTGGAAGTACAGGAGAATGCTGCAGAGTATCTCTGTGCATTTGCCCTGTTCTTCTTTAGGACATGGCTGGAACCAGGACATGGGCAAGAGGAGCTTTGCTCTGACTTCTTCAAGTCTTACAGTAAACATTAAATGGAGTTATGTGACAAGGAGGTAAGGAAGAAATAAAGGTGCAGGGGTGGATGCTGATTAGCACTGGCGTAAATCCAGGGATGCAATCAAATAGTGCACAGAGCCACAGAGCACCGAGGTACCTGAGGACAGCTTCAGCCCAGCTCCCTAAGGACTCTGCAGGCACCAGCATCACACTTCCTGCTCAGTAAGGTAAGCACAGGCATAAATTTCCACCTGGCCAATTTCAAGATCTTATTCCATCTGCCTGAACTGTGAGAGAAGAAACTGCTCAAGTGGAACTCGTTAACTTCAGTAAGGACCCCCTTTGGGTACTTGACAGCTAAAAACCTAGTCTTGAACAGAGCTGAGCACACACTTGCTGTGGTGTGCATTCACACACACAAATACATGTATCACCAAGGGCCCAGTTGCAGACCCACACTTGACACGTGAGTGCAGCATGTCTGGCACCCTAAATCTGATGTGTGTGTATGAGAATTCTGAGTCAACCCTGGCTGTGTACAAGAAGCGTGCAAGACCAGAGCTGTAGCAGAAGAACAGGTAGTTAGTAAGTTACTGATGGCAGTGCTTGTTTCAGCCCATTTGTTTTGCCTTCTCCAGTATTGTAGAGGTTGTGACAGTGGACAGAAATACATAAAAGTAAGGGTGGTACGTGTACTGTCTGGCCTCATCTGGTCAGCACTTACAGATTTTTCTCACTCGGCAAAGTGACTACCTTGTAATCACTGGAGCATATAAATCTTGGCTCTTTTTGGACTGGGACCTGTGCATGGTAATGGATGAGCAGAGAGGCAATTTCTTTTATAAGGAGGTGAGCATTATGCAATTTAAAGGTGCCACAATTTTTCCTATTTGTTGAATCTATGAGTTTTTTGCTTTGTGAACATCTGAATTTTCTGATTGCTGGTAAGAAATACCTACAGTTTGTTGTAATGATATGACCAAGTCACAGAGTAGCCCAGCGTTCCCCACTGATTGGCATACACTGGGGTCTTGAGAGCTATGAGATTATGTTGTTTGGAGAGCTAAGAGGAAGGAGGAGTAGCAGGACCAGTTTTCCAGTAGAGTTAACAGCCACGGAGTGGCTTTGGATTGGGCTGCATTTGCCCTGGTACCCAGCCTTTGCTTCAGCGGCATCAGCTGGCTGCAGTGGCGATCAGCATTAGCCGGTGCTGGCTGTGTGCCCTATCGTGGCATGGGAGTCTCGCAGGAGTTTGCTGAGACCGGTATCTCAGGAACACTCCCAGGTGACCTCTTAGGTCAAAGCCATCCAGGGCACTCTCAACAAGAGTAGTTGCATTGACCAGTCAAGAGATTCACTGACACTTGTAGCCAAGTGTTGACTTTGTTGCAGTTAAAAGCTGTACCGCCAGTTTGTTTGCTGATCCTCCCCCAGATCTGGCATTCCTCTATTATGTAGCCAACTGTAGTTTGTTATTATTTAGACCAAATCATGCCTTGGGCAAAACTGACATCACTGCTGGGCCTCATTAGGGAAATGAAGAGCAGGGTGTGGGGAGCTGGCTGCAGGAAGTGCCACTGTTTCCCACCACTGGAACTGGGAGGTGGACGGCCCTTGCCAGGCAGGTTAGTGGGGTCTGTGGTTTCAATGTGGCCCTTTGCCAACACCCTTCGGTTACAGGAGGCATAGGGATCTCACTAGGTGGAGAGCTTTTGTCCTGGTTTCAGCTGGGATAGAGTTAATTTCTTCCTAGTAGCTGGTAGAGGTCTGTGTTTTGGATTTAATATGAGAGTAATATTGATAATACACTGACGTTTTAAGTGTTGCTGTGCAGTGCTTACCTTAAGTCAAGGACTTTTCAGTTTCTCATGCTGTCAGTGAGCAGGTCCAGAAATAAACTGGAAGGGAGCACAGCCAGGACAGGTGACCCAAACGGGCCAAAGGGATATTCCATGCCATCAAACATCGTGCTCAGTATTGGGGGAGATGGCTGGCAGGGGCTGATCACTGCAGGGGTGCGGGCTGGGCATCAGTCAGCAGGTGGTGAGCAATTGTATTGTGCATCACTTGTTCATCTGTTATTATTATTGTTGTTATTATTATTATCTTTATCTTTATTTCAGTCATTAAATCGTGCTTAAATCTTGAGCTTTACCTTTTTCCACTTTTCCTTTCCATACCAATTGGGGCTGGGAGCAGTGAGCAGGTGGCTGTGTAGGACTTAGCTGCTGGCTGGGGTTAAAACACAACAGCTTTTGTTAAGTCGACGTGCATGCTATGTGGTGTAGACTGCTCCATTGCTGTCTTGTGTTTGCTTTTTTCTAATCACCATTTTGAAAAGCAGTACTAACAGGGCAACATGGTTTCTGTGCATCTCTGGTAATTTCAGAATCGTGGATTTAAATAAATGAAGACTAGTCACATAGTTGTTGGTAGGTGTAAAGTCTTTGTCTTCAAGTAGTGCAGAATTTCTCAGTCTGCTTAGTTACAACAGTGACAATTTGGAAGAAAGAGAGTGATTAGTGAAATCTGCAATACTTATTTCATTTGCAATCTTCCTTTGTTAGCCATTTCTCTTTTCTTGTGTTTAAATATCACCTTGATGTTGCCTTATGTCTCCCACACTTTACCTTACTTTATACCCTACTGGACTTTAGCTATATAATTCCTGGCTTTCCCTTTTATCTAGTTGTTCCTGACCTTTGGAGTTGATTGTGTAACCAGAGGTGCAAGTAATGTTTTCCCACTGAAGATCAGACACATCATATAAGACATTGTCTTTAATGTCACTCTGTAGTTCACTCTGTCTTGCTAGTTCAACCTGCAACAAGTTACTAAAGTTAACTTATAAATGGTGTGAGTAATTTATCTGATGAAAAAAAGTACTGTTTGAAGAGAGTAAATGCCTGTTCCAGCCACCGCAGCAGCAAACTCCACCACTTGTGCTGCTAACATCCAACCATTACCTGCCTTTTGTTTCACACTAAACAGGATAACAAAAGCATTCTTACAAATGGACTGTTTCTAAACATGTCAGAAGCTTTTTTGGACCAGCACCTAAGAAATGAAACTGTTTTTTTAAGACCTCTCTTTTCATTTTGGCACAAATTATAGATGTTCACAGAAGTATCAATAAGTGCAGGCTCTGGAGATGGTCTGCTTCTCATTAAACATGCATGTGCTATTGTCTTCTTACTTCTTTAGACCTGGCCTTCATTTTGATGTCAGACTTCAATTTCTGAAGAATGTAATTTAAAGCTTTGTGATTACCTGGAACTGCTCAAGAAAAAGACTTGGCACTGGCAAAACAAATATGTAGGATCTGCAGCTGCTTTAACTCTGCTAGGGGGAGTGAAAAAGAAGGTCTAAACATTTGAGTGATTTTAACAAGGGGACAGAAGCAAGTGAAGTGTCTGTTGCATTGCAAAAAGTTTTACAGGCAGAAGTTGACAACACAGGAGGCTCCTGCTCCCTGTCTTTAAAGTTTGCTTTGCCATTTGTCTTGAGTGGGTTCAGTGTTGTAGTGAATAATTTATAGGCAGCATGAATGAGCTCATTAGTCACCTTTTCAGAGCTTAAGTGAGTTTTGTGGTTGTCATTACATGGGTCTTCTGTTCACAGGCACGACAAAAGGACAGCTCGGTGGCTGCCTGGTTTGTGCTGGCACAGCCTCGACTGGTCTGTCTGCTGCTGAAACCCCAACTCTGGTCCGATAACCTGCAGGGCTTTTTCCAGGGATAGCTTATTTCTTTTTTCTTGCATGTGATGTTTGGTTTGATATTGTGTTGTTTTCATGTTGTTTTTTTTTTTTTTTTTTTTTTTTTTTTTTTTTTTTTTTTTTTTTTTTTTTTTTTTTTTTTTTTTTTTTTTTTTTGTTGTTGTGGAAAAGAATATTGAAGATTATGTGACAGGTGATGTAGAATAAGTAAACCCTCTACTTGCATACCAGCAATAAAAATTACTTTTCTCCTCAAATGTTCTTAAAAAATTTCTTATAGCCTGTCTTGATTTTGGCTGTGGTGGAGTTAATTTTCTTACTAGTAGCTGGTACAATGCTGTGGTTTGGATTTATTATGAGAATTACATTGATAACACACTGCTGGTGTAGTTGTTGCTGTGCAGTGCTTACCCTAAGTCAAGGGCTTTTCAGTTTCCCATGCTCTGCCAACAAGCAGGTGCACAAGAAGCTGGGAGAGAGCACAGCCAGGACAGCTGACTGCAACTGGCCAAAGGGATATTCCATATCAAAGAGCATCATGCCCAGTATATAAACTGGGGGAGTTGGCTGGGAAGGGCTGATCACTGCAGGGGGATGGGCTGGGCATCGCTCAGCAGGTGGTGAGCAATTGCATTGTCCATCATTTGTGTGTCCATCTTGGGATTTATTTCTCTCTCTCCCTCTCTCATATCTCCCTTTTTACTACTATCATTAATGTAATATTATACTTTATTTCATTTATTAGGCTGTTCTTAACTCACAGGTTTTACCTTTTTGCGATTCTCCTTCCCATCCCACCGGCAGTGGGAGGAGTGAGTGAGCACGTGCATGGTACCTAGTTGCTGGCTGGGGTTAAACCACAACATGGCCGTAACATTTTTTTGTCCTTGAAATGCTTATGGAAGTACTGAACTGTGCTGGAACTAGCTGAACCTAAGAAAAGGGCTCAACTATCAACGTTTGCTAGACTGCAGATTTAAAGAGAATAACATTCCCAAGATTATTTCATAGTGCTTTGGCAGCTGAGGCCCACCCCATCCTTGTGGCATCCCTGTGAGAAACCTGTGGAATGTGAAATTTGCCTGCAAGAAGTCTGTGAGGTACCAGATGCACCATACCTCCCAGATCACTGCAGCTGCTCACTGAAGTTACCTGTTGCCAGAAAGACTGGGGCAGTGCCAAAAGGCCTGGCGGTAGTTAATGTCCCAGTGAATAAGTCAGTCCGTAATAATAACACACTCTTGTCACCGTAGAGAAGCCAAAAGCTGCTTGCAGGGAAATCCACCTCAGGACATGAATGTAGCAACCAGTGGGGTGGTTCTCTGGCCACAGAAGTTTCTGCTGGGATGTGGGTACTTTAGCTGCGCTTTTTTTCTGTGCCAGCTTTCCTCCTTCCTCCCAAAATCTTGCTTACCTGCTCTGCCTGATGGCTGCTCTCTGGTTCAGCCTTGGAGGCCACCTCACTTGTGGCTGTGGAGGGGAGCACAGGACAACACAGAACCTCTCTGCAGATGGTACTGACTCTTTTTAGTCCTTCCACTGCAGTTTTTCATTGTTTTTCACTCCTCACTCCCTGGTGCTTTTGGTGGGCTGGTCTGTAGCACTAAAAAGCCACCAAGGATAGAAGAAATGCTTATTCATTTTGTGGCACTTTGTGTGTTTCCCACAACCTGCACCCTCTCAGCATCTCTTTGCAGACACAACTGTAGGTCAGCACAGCACCCTGCACCACCTCATACAGGCTCTCGTAGTTGTCTCTGCATTGTCACAATCTGGGAATCTGCATTTGACAGGATTTCGTCCGGGAACAGTGTTCAAGAAACGTACAGGAAGAGTAGAGCCAAGTATTGAGGAGAGGAAAGGACCTTGGAATATCCTGTGCTGCAAAGAGCTGGAAATCAAGCTGGTACTCACACAAGTGTAGTTGTGGCTAGGAAATGCACCTGGCACAAGCAAATGGTCACAGGAGAATAATTGCCTTCTGGCTCACAGCAGTAGTGATGGTAAACTATGTTTAGTGTCAGTTGCTGAGAACTTCAGTTGATGAGATGTGAACACAGACTTAACTACCAGTGAGGTCCTGTTGCAACTTAATTTTGCATGCATAGATACACAAATAAAGGACAAATTCATAAAATTATTGATGAAATGGACCATTTGTATTCAGGAAAGCTGAGGCAGAATTTGAGATGTTGACTTGAAATAATTTTGTCTTAGTTTTAGAAATTCCACTTGGAAATGCAGTTTGGGAGCTTTATAAAAAGAACATGGTTCTCCATTGTAGTTTTCCCCAAAACTTCTGATCTTTACTTGTCTGCAGTGTTAGCTGCTGCTTTTCCTCCATGCTGCTTTTGAGAACAAAAATACAGTTGATTCCTGGTTCTGCTGATTACTTGTAAGTTTTTCATCTGCCAAGTGGTGAATACTGATGTTGAGATAACGCCAGGCCACATCTTGTGGCATTACACCTTTATAACAGATAGGAGAGTCTGAGCACCGAACTCCAGAAAACAGTTCTTTCATTTTTCAGCCTCTTTAAACACTGCAATTGCACCAGAAATACTGGTTTGTTTTACAGTTAATGTACCAACTGATTGAGTTAGGTGAGTTCAGATGAATATAGCAGAAGACTCCAGTAAAGATAGGTTTATCCCAGAAACATTTTGCTTTCCGCTGACTAGGCTACTAAAATAAGCTGCGCTGGCAGAAGCTTCCCTTTCCCAGTATAAGCTAGGTTTGTGCTTGGGGTCCTTGTATGTTGGGTAATTACACTGTGAAAGCATCTCTCATATGGACCTATTTTAACAAATACATGTAGGACAAATGAGCATGCATGATGCTCTCCTCCCACCATGCTCACGTACAGAAACACAATTGCTGGTAGCTTCTCAGCTGTATATAATTTTAGCACTAAGTGTACTCATTTTCCTAGAAGCTGCAAGTGTTACTACAATAATATCGTAAATGTGCATACATTAATTTATAAAGGAGCTATTTAATAAAAACTGTGGATTTTATTGGGACAAATTAATTTTATTTTAGCCTGTGAAACAGAAATGCCGTAGATAGTTTTGTTTGCTCCCACTTCTGGCAAAGCTTTGTATCGGAGCTCCTTTTCCCACAGATTCAGTTCTGTTTCCGTTGGGTTTCACTTGCTGGGGAAAATGAGAACTTGAAGAGTAATTAAATGCAAGGTTGGGAAAATGCTTTGTAAGTCTGATTCCTTTTTCTCGAGTGAATGAGCAAAAGATCTATTGGTAAGATGGGGTAAGCTGGGCCTTCATTGCATATGCAGCTTATAGCTTAGTGCTTGCCGTGGGTGAAGAAAGGGGAGTGAGTGCATGCTTGCAAAAGCCGTGGGACCGGCAGGCAGGGTACAACTGCACTTGGAGCAGCTGCGAAGCCAGAGCTGCTCTCTTTCAGGGCAGCAGGGCACTGTTTGTCAGTCCGTTAGGTGTGTTACTTCTGTACAGGGCACAGACTCTTGACTGTTCTGGTACTGTTCCAGGAATTCAGACACGGCTGTTTCTCTGCCCCAAAAGCAGGCATAGTGCAAAAAACAAAACCAGGCTGGTCTGCTGTGGTTAAAAATAAAGAAGTGGTGATATTTCAGGAGAAGAATGCTGGGAACAGGAGTTGTGAAAGAGGAAATGAATAAACACATACTGTATTCATGATTTAGTTTTTATAAGTTCTTGAAGGTGTCCAATGTGCTTGAGCTCTGTACAAGATTAAATCCATTGCCTCAGAGAAAACAGATTAGAAATATCAAGACTGATGGGGACACACCAGTCATTCTGCATGGGGGAAGAACTGACACAAAATGAGATGGTCAGTGTACAGGTGTCAGGGCCTGAGCTGTGTCCCACACTGAGGGTCTGATCACAAGTGTCAGCAGCCCTGTCCACATCTCTCTTTGAAAAGTACATCAGGACCCTTAAGAATTAGAAGGGGTTTTTTATACAGCTGCATGTCAAATTCTGAATCCTAATAAGCAAGCTTTGCTGGCAAACTTGCAGCAGACTTCAGGGAAGAAATCTGACTCTGATGTAGAGAGAATAAACATTGACAAGGACACCAGTCAATAAAGATATGGTAACTGGAGACCAAGTTAGGAAGAGGGGCTTAAAGGTGAGGATAAATAGTGCAGGACTGTTGAAGTGTGGCAGGTGAGGCCAGAAGGCGGAAAGTAGAAGTATTTAGCAAAGTCATGTGACATGAAGTCCTGCTTTTGACTGGGACAGTGGTGCTGTATTTTTGGATTTAATACAAGAATTCTGTTGATATCACACTGATGTTTTAGTTGTTGCTGTGCAGTGCTTGCCCTAAGTCAAGGACTTTTCAGTTTCCTGTGCTCTGGCAGTGAGCAGGTGCACAAGAAGCTGGGAGAGAGCATGGCCAGGACAGGGGACCTGAACTGGCTAAAGGGATATTCCATACCATAGAGCATCATGCCCAGTATATAAACTGTGGGGGAATTGGCCAAGAGGACAATCAGGGCATCAGTCGGCAAGTGGTGAGCAAATGTATTGTGCATTATTTGTTCCTCTTGGGTGTTATTCCTCTTTCTCTCTCGTATTATTACTATAATCATCATCATCATCTTTTATTTTGTTTGAATTATGAAACTATTCCTATCTTAACCCATGAGCTGAAATAAGGGTGGTGGTTTTTTTGTTTTTTATTCTGATTCCTCTCCTCACTGTGTGTGTGTGGCGGGGGGAGCAAGTGACTGTGGTATTTAGTTGCTATCTGGGGTTAAACCATGACACATGGTCATAATACTAGCAAAGAAAGATGTTCTCAGCAGAGATGGAGATTGAGGGAGGAAGATGAGCCTGTGAGCCCATGACCCTTGCTGTGCTTGTGTGCTTGATGGCTTGTGGGAAATTTTCAGGGATTCCAATCCAGAGGAGGATAACAGATAAAGGAGTATAGGGAGATGGCTGGAAATCCTCATTAAATAAGATACTGCAACATCTGCAGTTGGTATTCTGAAATCTGAGTGGAAAGATTAGACTGTTGTATATTAGCCCACAAGGCTAAAGTGCAGCTCTGCTCTGTTGGAACTTCTAATCAGCCTTCAGTACGGCAAGTACTTTGGTCTTGATGTACAAACAGTTTCATCTGTCAGTGTTGCAAATCTTTTGCTAACTGAATTAGTATTATTGCTGTCTCAGAAATGGGGAAATCAACACCCTAATAAATTCGGTGGCTTGCCTGAGATTACAGTGAGTATTTAGTTATTTGATGGCCATATATTAGTTATTCTGCTGCTGCTGTAGTCTCTAAGCCAGCAGTTAATGTTCTTTCAATGGTGCTGTGTGAGGCTGTCTGCTCCTTTCTTAAATTAGTTGTATTAGATACTCCAGCGAAGAGTCAGAAGTTTGGGATCAGTCTTCCCAAGAGGCAAGATAGTAGTGTTTACCTTGTTGCTGGTACTTCAGTGCTCTGCAAGTCAGCAGCTCCAGTTGCTGTTGAGCTCAGGGGCGAATGGGAGTCAGCGAAAGGCTGCCCCGCACTGCTGCCTCTCATGGGGCACCAAGCAGGGTCTGCCAGCCCTCCGACCCAGCGGGCAGCCTGTCCCCCTGCTCTCCTAACCTCTGCCACCTGCTGCTGGCCCCTGTGCTTGATCGTGCTGGCTTTTCTGTCTGCACAGCAGTCTCACAGTGGCCCTTCAATGCAAGCTTTTTAGTGTGCACTCTCGGGAAATTCCTACCTGCCATGGAAAAACCAGAAAACTCTGAAACTGATCATATTCCACCAATATTAATGGGGAATGTAGCCACTGATTTTGAACAGAACTGGGCTGAATAGGATGCATACATAATATATTCAGGGTATAATTTTCTTTGCATACTACCCTGCATCTCATGAGGCTTCCCCCTTCTCACTTCAGAAATACTTCTCATTAGCTGAATTCTTCTTGGTAGTCTTTCAAGACACTTGACTTTTACAAGTGATAATAAATGCAATAAATCTCCTTGCTTGCCAATAAAGAGGCATGTTGATTCACTCAGAAGAACGTCTGAAGCATTTGGAGTAAATTCAGGTGGGTGGAGTTATGACTTGATAATTTAGTTTGGGTTTGAAACCAGACGGCCATGAGATAAGAACTGTGTAAACTAATGGTCTTGCTGACTGTTGGGAGTGTTAGGGCTGGTGGAGTCACAGGGCAGGATTGCCAGTGGGTAACGATGATACTCTGCTGCCTGGTAGGTATTCTTCCCATTCTGCAATTCAGCTGCTGGTGTGTCTTCCTGAAAATATGCAAGAATGTGAAATAGCAGTTCACTGGGTAGGGGAGGGAAAGCTATGGGCAAAAGAAGTCTTAGCTAGTTATGACAGGAATTTCTAGTTCCAGAGAATCAATGAAATGCTTCTTATCCCTGCACTTTGAGAATGAGGTGGTTGCCACTCTTATCTAAAACTGTGAATTTTGTGAGTGTTAAAGAGATTAAGGGAGGTAACCCATCCATTGGAAAATAATGCAGAATTCCTGAAAGGTCTTGAGGCAGCTGTCCTAACTTTTCTAAATAAAACAGCTAAAATGTTTTCCTTCCTGGCTTAATGACAATTTCTGTGTCCAGGGAGGACTGCAATGGGAAGGATACCTGTATTTCTGACTTAAATGATATTGTTTATACATTTCTGCAGCACACATTTTCTATAGCAAAAGGAAAATTCATATTAAAGTATGCTAAATCTGCAAGCCTCGTTTACCCAGAGCGGAAAATGTTTGATTTTTGTGGACCAGCTATGAAACAATTCTATGTATTTGTTTTGCGGGTAGACAGCCATACTTTAATTCTGTGCTGCAAATCACTGAAGCTACTTGAGATCTGGCATGTAACATACGGGAGACTGTACGTTCAACTAGTGCTGTCTAGACTGGGCAACTTCTTTATTTTTAAATCAAGTTAGTTCCTTTCAATTAATTCAACTGATGGCAAGGGGTTTTTACTCAAGTTAATACTAGTTATGTCAGGGTATGATAGCAGAAGGGAAAATGCACCATTTTTCGTAATTGAGTCAAGCCTTCTTTTAAAGCAGATTTCCTTCAGGAAATACTTTTTCCCCCCCGTCGTCAGTTACTGCAGATTTCTGCAACACGGTTCTTTACTGTACACCGTGAAGACCGACCCTCAGCAGTGGCCGTAGTTTCACGATGCCCGGAGCCAGCGGCAGAGCCGCCGTGCGGGATCCCGCGCCTGTCGCTGCCCGCACACCCCCGCACGGCCCGGCTCCCGCTCACACAGCGGGGCAGGTGCCTGGCGCCGGCCGGCGGACTCGTGTGCGCCGCCGGGCCGGCAGATCCGCCCGTCCTCGGCAGGAGTTACCTGCCCACTGGGAAGGTGTTGAAAGATGCCTCCCCCGCTCCTCTTGCGGGAGAGGTACAGGCAGGGCTCCGCTGTGCTAAGCCGTGGGCTCCTGGGGCTCGTCGGTGCCCTCGGTGTCCACCGCGGTTCAGCCGGGGTCGGCCTGGCCGGGCGGGGGGAAAGGAGACTCGCACAAGTGGGAGCGCCGCGGCTGCCGGTTCTCCGCGCATCGAGACTTCCCGAGCGCCTCCCGCCCGACCTCGGACACCC
>VZTI01004088.1:959251-1034700 GCA_013397865.1 Struthidea cinerea | reverse complement strand
GCTGGGAGCCGCTCTTCGGCCGGGCTCCGCCGGACTTCCCTGCCGGCTCTCCGTGCCGGCCCGAGGGGGCTCCGCGGGGCCGCGGCCGCCCAGTCACCCCCGCTGCCTGGAGCGGGGAAAGAGAGACAGGGGAAAAAAATCATGAAGTGATACGGCCCTTTGGGAGGATACTGGCAAATAAGGAAATTAAACAGAAAGAGAGCAGCATGTTGTCATAGCAACAGTGCAATTAAATTACTTTACTGTCAGCCATCATATAATTTTCCTGTTTAGAAGCTCATGGGACGGAACTTCCATTTGGAGTCAAAGTTGAGTGTGCGGCGTAGGTAGGCAATGCCAATGCCCCTAGACGCTGGCGATTCCCTTGTTTACCTTCTGGTTGCGCTGGATGCAGTTTTGAAAGCTAGGAAGTGGGGCCGACACAAGTTTGGCCTCGTGGTGTTTATATCTGCCTTAGTATTTTTTCCTTTTCCAGATACTTACTCACGTAAAACTGCACATTTTCACTGAGCATGTTGAGTGTATTGATGGGCTTCTGTCCAGAAAAGTTCTGTGTGTTTCATTTTTAGTAATGTCTGCTTGTGTGTAACTTGTTTATGGAAAGACCCAAAGAACTTAAAAGTTTTCATTCTTGCCCATTTATGACAGCTAAAATAAAGTCCGTTATTCCTCTTTCCTATAGTATCTGTGTTGCTCTATTTTTCCCTGCAGATAGATAGTTTATTCTGTTGTTACCTGTAGCTTTTTCTGCCTTTCATTTACAGTATTGTCTGTGTGACTACATGACTTCAGGTAACTTCTGAGGTTATGTTTTAGGTACAGGGGGTCATTTTGTTCTTGTTCAGTGTTTGTGCAGAAAATTTTGTCCATTTAAATTCTGTTATTAACTCTGTTCAGTTTTTGTTCCACTTCTTTTCACATCTCCCGACTTAATTCCTGGAAGTTTGACTGTATGTAGAAGCTAAGGGAGCCTGTCTCCTGCTTCTGAAGTAGAATTGTTGTGCTCATCTGCTTCTCTTGAGTTGGGCAGGGGCCCAACTTCAGTTTGCTTCTGAAACACTCGGGTCATCCCAAATATTACTGCTCACAGGTGTCCCTCCAGGGCCTGCTGGTGCAGTACCATCAGCAGCTCATCCCACCTCTCACAGGCAATTGTTGAGCATCACAGCAGTCCTTCTGACTCTCGTTTTCTACCATGTTTGAAATACAGTTCAGCTTATGTTAAAATCTTCTCTGTTTACATACATTTTTAAAGTGCTCTATTGCTCTGGCACTTGTTTCCCCATGTCTTGGCCCTGGCCCCTAAACTACTGGGTGTTGCTTTCCCTCCTAATTTCTCCTGACTTTTTGCTGGTTTGCTTTCATTTCTGAGTTTTGGTACAGCCAAGTCAGATTGGATGTTTGTCTGCCTCAGGCTTTAGCCAGAGCGATTTTAATCATGGTGCTGTTGTATTGTCCTCAAATGTGAAACAGCTGAAATTAATCTGAAGCAACTGGCCTTAAGTCACTCTTACTTTTTTTTTTAGTTCACATGCTTATTAAAGTGTTAGAGTTGAAGTATTCAATGGTTTGAAAACACCTCTTTATCATTAAAGAGGCATGTCTTTGAGATTTCCTGTGTAGGGCTTCACATACATGAAGCAGAACTGAGGTATATCTGGATTATTAATCCATCAACTGAAATTTCTTCCCTTGTGCTGATTTTAGATTATTTTACTCAATAGTTGTGATGAGTGTTATGTGAAACTGTCATGTTTAATACAGATGGCAAAAGGCCAAGTGACCAGTTGGGGAAAAGCTGTCAAAATGTTACGCACGACCTTTTTATGAGCTAACTTTTCTCTCCTTCTCCCTTTCTTTGGATTTACTCTCCCAGGAGCTGCTGTCTAAATGGGTCCAGTCATGCCTCCCAGTAAGAAGCCAGAGGGCTCGGGAATTAGCGTTCCCAGTGGATTGAGCCAGCGTTATCAAGATAGCGATTTATCAAAGGCACTTCACGATGATGAGGACCTAGATTTCTCTTTGCCTGCCATCAGATTAGATAAAGGGGCCATGGAAGATGAAGAACTAACTAACTTGAACTGGTTACACGAGAGCAAGAACTTGCTGAAAAGCTTTGGGGACTCGGTGTTAAGGAGCGTTAGCCCTGTTCAGGACATCGGTGATGACACGCCGCCGTCTCCTGCCCACTCTGACATGCCCTACGATGCCAAGCAGAACCCCAACTGCAAACCTCCTTATTCCTTTAGCTGCCTCATATTTATGGCCATTGAGGATTCGCCAACCAAAAGACTGCCCGTAAAGGATATATACAACTGGATCTTGGAACACTTTCCATATTTTGCAAATGCACCCACTGGATGGAAAAATTCTGTGAGACATAATCTATCCTTGAATAAGTGTTTTAAGAAAGTGGACAAAGACCGAAGTCAGGTGAGTTTGGGACTATGGAAACCTACTGGCTCTGAAAATATTCACCTGCTAATCCCAGAATATGTCCTTAACAGTGAAATACAGAATGTGCAACCCTGTGCCTGGTAACGTAGTTGATTAAGTTCAGAGAGCCAGCATTTCTTTAGCATTGCTCATTCTGATTTTATTAAATTCATTGTCTAGACATCTGTAAGAAAGTGCTCTGTGTGTGTGTGTTTTTTCCCCCCAGCTGGTGTCTTCATGCATAGTGGTTAAATACTGTTTTTAGTTATCATGCTGTGGTAATGGTTTCCAGCTATACTAGATGAATGTAATCATGTTATAAATAGGCTGCTTGCTGTTCTTGGCTTATACAAATGTATAGTGAAAGGGTATGCCTTATGTAAGAGTCCATCTCTATTGCCCTGGTCTGTGTTGTAATCCAAAAAAACTTTTCTTTCTTTTACACAAGGAGGGTAATGCTGATGAAGCTTTGTTCCATTTCAAGCGGATTTTAGAGAAACTCTTCAAAGAGAGGAGACAGGTCTGGCATCAGAGGTGAAGGTTACCATTCACCAAAATTCCTGGCGTTCTTTGGGCTCATGTAACTTCCGCAGCTGGTGCAGAGCGGAAGCCCTGGGAGCACATCTTTGCTTTTGGATCTCGGTTGTTGTCTCCCGGGTTCATTGCTGATTTCCCAGCGGTGTCTGCAGGAAGAGAGGCTGTGTGCGAGGGAATGGGAAAGCAAGCGGAGCAGGGCGGGCAGTCCCTTGCATAACCTTCTACTCTTGTCAGTCTGCCTGGGAGCAGGAATCAGTTTCTGAAGGGGACTTTCTCAAGAAGCAGTGGTCTGGATGAATCTTTGGCAAAGTATGAGTATACTGATAAAAATATCAGCTTGCAGATTAATTTCAGAGGCCTTCTCGCAGGTTAGGGAAATAAATAATAGGTAAAATCACGTCACTCGTGGTCTGTATCTAAAATTGGCTGAAGATCAGAAAGTGAACGCTTGCCCCTGGCAGAAACAGTAGATGCACTCAGCTTTTGTATTTAAGTGAGATAAATGCTGTGATTGTCTTGTAACTTGTTACCCTGAAACTAGACTTCTCTTGGTGGTGCTGTTCTCCCTATTTTGTGTGCAATTTAACTTTAAAAGCTGTGGAATAGAAGCTCAAATAACTCTAGAGGAGGAGTCATACTCTGTCCTAAACTAGCACCTTTTAATTTTAGATGAGTTAACTTTCTTTTCTTTGGAGGTTTCATTTTTTAAAGGATTCACACATCTATCTTTCTCTTCTTTCTTTTTAAAAAGTATTATTACCTAGAATCCACTGTCCCCATATTGCTGATCACACACTGTATGTTGGTATTTTTATCAATTATTTGTTGTGGAAGCTTGTGTGTGAGATTAAAAAAACCTGTTCCTGAACTGGGTCTTGTTTTGTGTAAGCCAGAGTCTTAAATTCTGGTTTGGAAGTAAGACTATAATAATAAACGCCACACCAGACTTTTATGACCCCATCCCAGACTGTAAGAAGTCTTCACACAATGCACTTAAAAAACCACCAAAATACTGTAGCTGGCAAGGCATGTGTTTAACACTGCCGTTTGTGTTTTGTTCTGTCCCTCTGTTTACAATTTGACTATTTAGATTTCAGCTTCCTTCCTATGAGGAACTTGTCTTCATGTCTATCTGTCAAATATCCGGCTGTCCACTGAGCTCATCTGAACAATACCGCACTGCACTGCTGCTCCGTGGGGAGGTGGCGCAGCACAATGCATGACTGGTCACCCACGTCTCAAATTCGTGATTACAGCCATGGTTACACAGCTAGACAACAAGGTGTGGTGGGAGGCCTTGCCTGTATGAATAACAGGGTGGAGTTTTAGTAATTCCTGGAAAATCTCAGATTATGAGAGAGAATTTCTTCTACTTCCTGAAGATGCTAATGACTGCAGGTAGCCAGCTTTAAGGTGAATGAGATGGGAATCTCAAACGTAAAATGCACAACAGCAGGTCATTCAAGTCCCCTGCTGGGTTTTTCCTCGTGTCCTGGCCAAGGGATGTGGCAGACAGAGTCCTGAGTTCAGAATTGGCCCTTGGTCAGAGTTGCTGAATCAGGTGCTTGACAGCTAATTGCGGACTTGGAAAGCAGTAAATGTCAACTGATGGCTTTGAAAATACCTTCGTGTGTGTGCACGCACACTTGGGGTTGATTCGGTACCTTGCAGCAAATACCTCTGCTGTTCAGAAGGAAGGTGTCCATCTAAAGGGTTCCTTGGTTTTGGTATGGGGCTTGGGGCAGGGGAAAGAGGGGATTCTGTAAGGAATCATTTTATGCTACTTCTCCTTTGCAGACAGTTTTTGCAAATTGCAGGTTTGGAGTCTGCCTGTTTTACTGGTTTTGCGTGAAAAAAACCCCCAGCATTTAGCAAATGGCATGTTATGAAATGCTAACAAAATGGGCTCTGAAACATATACAGTATGGGGGAAGGAGTTAATCAGTTCTGGGAATTGCAGGCATTTGCCAGTTGATGTGCATTGACACATTGTGAAGAGCTAGCTTTTCCTCTCATAGTTGTGCTTTCCAGTGTTTGTTTATGTAGCCTTTCAGTAATCGTTTTTCTAAAAAAAGTTCTGCTGAACACTTAATTCTTTTTTGAATTCCCTCTGCATAGTAGTTTTCTCAGTCTTGGGTTCCACTAGTTTATATTCATGGGGCTAAATATGCATCTAATAGTCTGCAGCTTTTTCTGCCTGCGTATGAATGCTTGAATTTCCTGATGCGAGATCATTGTAACAGAGAGGAAATAAAAAAAGGCTTCATTACTGTGGTTTTTGACTTGCCCTGTCCTGGTGCTTTAAGTCTGGTGTGGAATGCCGGGAAAAGAGGATTTGTTTTTACATTGCTGCTATTCCATTTCAGCTGCCATTAGGTTTACCTGGCAAACCAAAAGCGTGGCTGTTAGTGTAACTGCGATGAGGCTGATCTGGATCGAGACAGAGAGCTGGGTGGAAGAAGAGAAAATGCTGAGCCCTTGATTGTACAAACCTCTTTGCATTGAGCTCAGCAGTTTAATAATAGTTGGCCAGAGTATGAAGTTATCACATGATGGGGAGTGGTTGTGGAGTTCCCTGGCTTTGTTTATACTGCCAGACCTCTGAATTCCCTTGTTCAGATTAATCCTATTGTGAACGTACAGATCTAAATGTCCTGTAGTCTGTGTCCCACTTAGTACAGCCCGTTAGTCCATGACTTCCCTACCATCTGGTCCTTGGCTATAGAGAGGAATTTTTCTTGTATATGTGTCTCCATAGCAACGAGTTTGCAGTTGATATGGAAAGTAAGCAGTTGCCCTAGCAACGGAGTTACTGATGTGGCAGCTTCTCTACTTGCAGGGAAAGGGCTAAGCTAGTTCAGACCCATTATGTAGGTTTGCTGTGATTATAGCTATGCCCACTAGTGCTGCTCGAGCTAAGGGGCGGCTGAAAAATTTTGTTACAAGCCCTGTTTTTGCCTCCTTTGAAAATCTGATTTATCCCTATAGGGATTCCTGCTTTGAACAAAGGCTGGTAGGATTGTCTTTCCAGGGTGTGTGATGTGTCTGTGCCTTTTATGAATTCAGACTTCCTCAGTCATCGTTATCAGATGAGGGGAAATGATGTTTGACCTCGCTGGCTTCGCTGCAGTATTTTTGTCTCAGTGAACAGCCCGTGGTTATAAAGGTTGGAGCTTTTGTCCCCTTGCTCCTCTCTGCTATTCTGCTGTTTTTCCCCTGGTCTGTGCTTCTTTGGGCATCCATCCTATCAAGAGGGCTCCTCTTTGTGTCTGTTCTGCGTTGTCTGAGATAGAGAAGCACACACATGCTTCTGGCTGTGTGCACGCTGAAGAAATTCAAGCATCTGAAACGTTTATTTGGCACTTATGCTGAGGGACATCTTAAAAATGTAACGAGGGTAAAGGATAGATATGTTTGTGGGGATGGGAGAAGAAAATTCTCCTCGCTTGATGTGGAAGTTATTCTTAGAAGTACGTGGTCCATAACTGGGTCATGGAGATCCAGCCAGGCTCCTCCTCCGTCTGGAGCAGGCTCTGAGATCTGAGGACTCCCGAGTGGTTCTTGAGCTTTGCAAGAGCCGATGTCCAACTTGTCCTCGTCTAATGCACTGTCTCTCATAAGTGCTCTGCCAGGGCATCTTGACAGGAGCCGTGGGGAAGCCTTTGGGCACAGGAGACTTTTCAGGAGTACCTCTTGCAAATGTCTCTCCTCTGATATGATAATATCTGGGGTTTTGACAGGTAAAATCCTGTGGAAAGATCAGTGCTAGACGGAGTGAGAGGAAAAGGACCCTGCTTGTTCTTTCTTAGAATCTCCTAATCCAATCTGCATATGCACAAAGGTGAGGGAGATGGGACCCTGCCCTCCCTCTTTTAATGTTGTTGAGGTTTCCTGTGAAAGTTTAGTGTCACACTGGGGATAGAAATAATCTCCTCTGTTTTTAATGTTATCACCTAGACTGATCCAAATAACAGAAGTGTCAGAATTTCACTGCATTTATAATGTCTGGGGAAGCTAAAGTGAAAAAAATGCCAAAAACCAAACCCAACAAAACAACCTCTCAGATTCACATTAAAGGCTTCAGGTGATATTAACTCCATTAATAAATTAATGTCCTAAATAAGCTGGTGGAACTGTTGGTTTCTTTAATTATTAAAAGGATATTTTGTGGTTTTAATCTGGAATTTGTCTAGTTTAACTTGAAATGCATTTTCTTATACTTCTGTCTGTCATACCGAAAAGCTCTCAAATATCAGAAATTTTCTCCTCAAATTGGTATGCAGAGAAACAAGGGTCATCTCTTTCTAGAGAAATCATAAAAGTCTCTAGAACCATTCTGTAAATGTAGTTTCAAGATATTAGACAATTTATGGAGACCTCTTCTTGAACCCTTTCGGTTTTATTTTTGAATTGCAAACCCCAGAATTATACAGAATATTTAAATAATAGATTTCCTAAAGCTGTGCATGGAAATAACACTCTTCATTTCACTGGCTTCCAGCTGCTTGACTTTACATCACAGCTAACTCTTTGCACTGGAATCTGCCTGAGTTAACTGTTTCAGAGCTGTACAAAGCGTAAGCAGTTCTTTTCAAGTAACGGTGAAGAGCTGGCAATATCCAGGGAATCCTCTGAACCTTATATGTGAGGTATTTGTGTTGTCTTGCTCTCGGTTAAGATAGCCTGCGGGCAGGTGCCCTGCTGCGTAACTGAGGTGTTGGTTGCACAGTGACAGGCCATTGACCTACCAGAGGAGATTGGCCACTTAGGTTAAATAAACTGGAGTAAGGGGCCCTGTCTGTGTTCCTCACCCACAGCAAAGATGATGCAAAATGTATTAAGCAGCACTGAAAGAGCATGGGAAATCAGGAGTGAGCTGCTCTTTACCGCTGGGTTTGTGCTGTGGTGAGGTTGATGAGTCCATTTCTCAGCTGTGTTTGCACTCCCTCGCTTCCGACTGTTTGCTCCATCACCTTCCTGGCACGTGAACTTTCATGTTTCTGTGACGAACAGCTGATATGGCTGGATTTATATCTTTCCCTCTTCTTTTAATTCTTGTGTTGCTTCTCAGCTTAATTCCCCAATTCAGGTCACAGTGCAGTCCAGCTAACAGTTGTGCTGGCATGACGAGGGGAGTAGAGATGGTGGAGGCTGGGGATTGCAAGTTGGGATTGCTGAGACAAGCCGTTCCTTACAGAAGAAGGGCTGGCAGCTGCATGATGCATGACTGCTTGGTGGGGAAATGAACGTCATCCCTGCCACAAGGTAAAGGTTAAGGCAAAATGAGAACAGAAGTTTAAATGCAATGGGAGGCTTTCTTCTGCTGGAGATGTCTGTTTTGTTTTCACAGGAGCAGGACTGTACTGCTTGTTGTTCAAGTGGCCTGTGTTAGTGACTCTTCTTGGTGTTTTACAGCAGATTTAAAGCGATCAAAGTCTGGGCTGCCATTCTCATGCATGAACCCTGACGAACCTGGCTGCCTGTTCCCTTTCCTGGGAGATGTAATTGATCTGGGGCTGTATTGCAAGCCCCTCTTCAGCTCCTACTGGCACATGTGTCACTATGTAATGAGCAGGCTGAAAACTGTTTGTGTAAGTTTAGTTTGGGTTATTTTTCATTGGGCTGATTTAGCTGGATTCATTTTCAGCTCCTTTTTTAGTTCATGGTTACTGTGGTCAGAGGAACACCAGTGTCAGCACAGGCCATGGGCTCACTTCTGTTTTATCTGGCACGAAGCTGTGCCTGTGGCTTCCAGCCAGCTCAGAGCTGACCTGCTGACAGCAGGAGAAGATAGGGAAGGGAAGGGGTGAGGGATGCTCTTACCTTTGAGAGCACAGGCTGCACTTAAACCAGTGGGGCTGCTTGAATACGTTCAGTCAGATACATGCTTGGTGCTCGATTGGGTCCGTAAGACATGGGTGAAATGGTCCTACAAAAGCTGCACCAGGATGTGTGCACATGTGTGTTTTTTCAAGATTTGTTTCTTTATATTGCCCAAGGTTCTTAATTTTGGCAGTAGAGGTGGCTCTGTGTGGACCTGTGCTGTGCATCCTCTGAAAAGCTGTTATGGAAGAGGAAAGGATGTCTATAAAATCAATTGTCAGGCTTTTTCCATGCTGCTGTCATTACATCCTCATCACCTCCTATGTTTCTTTCCAATTGTCAGAGAGATAATGAAGTGCCATTGTCACTGCCAGCAAAGGAAGTACAGATCCTGGAGCTGCACTCTGGCTTGAGCACAAGAGGCCTTGCTGATGATGGGCTGAAGGATGTGGGCACACGGGAGCACTTTTACATGTCAGTTAGTGAATGTGGCAAGACATGTCCCCAAGCACAAGGCCCACGATGGTGGCTGTGCTAACTGTGGTTGTAGCTGAACATCAGGGGTGAACTGGGCTTGCTGGTGTGGCTGAGTGTATGCGCTTCTGTCTTGCACTTCAGTTCTTTGGCAAAACATCAAAGAATCCATTTTAATTACTAAAAATATGCCCCTTAGTCTTCCTCCTTCCTTTCCTAAAAGGGGAAGTGTTGTACATTGTCTGAAAGAGCCCAGCAAATTGTGCTGTGTGGCTTCTTTTCCTGGGTGAAGACCTTGAGAAAAAACATTTAAAAGTCTTGGTCATAACTCAGCAGTTGAAAATAATTGAGGAGTGAGAATACTCTTCAGGCAGCCTGAAGGAGCCTTTGAGTTGCTGTAGAAGCATCCTTTCTTTGCTCTGCATTCAGGCAGCTACTGTGTCCCCACTGAACCTTAGTTCAGTCCTGCAGCATGACTGTATTATTGGTAAAGTCATTCGCACAACTGGCCTGGCAGGCTCTGGACAGCAGTCTGCAGGTTGCTTATACCTGCTCCTTCTGTGTTATTTTCAGCTAATTGCTGTATCTTCATCATAAATCTAGTTAATAGAAATGAATTGTATAGAACAACATAAGCCAGAATCCTTATGAAGAAGGGACCCTGTGTGACTTTTTAATTTGGCTGGTTGTCATTTGTATGTTGGTCAGTGGTGGGTTAGCGTATAAAAGTAGTTAACTTCTGTCATTGCAAGACTGGGCAGACTTGCTGTATGAGGTCATAGTGCAAGCACTGCATGTAGCTATAACAAAGCAGTATGTCATGAAGCTCAACAAGTCCAAGTGCAGGGTGCTCCATCTGGGTCGGGGCAATCCCAGGCATGAGCACAGACTGGGAGATTAGGTCATGGGGAGCAGCCCTGCGGAGAAGGACTTGGAGGTTCTCATGGTTGAAAAGCTGGACTTGCGCCAGCAATATGTGCTTGCAGCCCAGGCAGCCAACTCTCTGCTGGGCTGCATCCAAAGCAGCGTGGCCAGCAGGGCGAGGGAGGAGATTCTCCCCCTCTACTCTGCTCTTGTGGAACCCCACCTGAAGTGCTGCATCCAGCTATGGGTCCCCCAACATGGGAAGGACATGGACCTGTTGAAGAGGATCCAGAGGAGGGCCATGAAGAAGATCAGAGGGCAGAAGCATGTCTCATGAAGACAGGCTGAGAGAGCTGGGACTGTTCAGCCTGGAGAAGAGAAGGCTACAAGAAGACCTTGTTGCAGCCTTCCAGTACTTAAAGGGGACTTAGAAAAAAGAGGGAGAGGGACTTCTTATACAGGCGGAGAGGGATAAGACAAGGGGGAACAGTTTGAAACTAAGAGGATATATTTAGATTAGATATTTGGAAGAAAGTCTTTACTGTGAGGGTGGTGAGGCACTGGCACAGGTTGCCCAGAGAAGGTGTGGGTGCCACATCCCCTGGAGGTGTTCAAGGCCAGGCTGGATGGGGCTTGAAGCATCCTGGTCTAGTGGATGGCATCCCTCCCTGCACATGGTGACTGAGTTGGAACTAGATGATGTTTGAGGTCTCTTCCAACCCTAACCCTTCTATGATTCTATTTAGTTACTCTTGTGAACACAGATTTGTTTAAGAAAAAGCAGCATGTGGCTGCCTTGGGTTAAGTTTTGCTTAGCAAGCATCTAGGGAAAGATGTGGCCCATGCTTATATGTATTTTTAAGCTAATAAAGCTTTTTATCTCTAAGTAATTTGCTTTTATCTTTTGATACATAGCCTGGTATTTTTAACCAGTATAAGTCTGGTAAAGGTTTCTAGGTGAAGGAAGATACTGAAGAAACTTAATATTTATGAGATATGTAAGAATCTTGCTGGTTTTATGGTACTTTTAGTTTGTCAGTTTTTAAGTAGTTTAGAAACAGATTTTGCTTTCTTCAGCAGTAGCAACTGGCTTGTTATGATTCAGTAGTTAAATTTTGGTCTCAAGGAAAAAGCTATTTAGCTTCCTAACATCTGTCATTCAGTTGAATTCCCAGTTATTTTAAGTCCCTTCGCCAACCATTCCCCACCTGCTCCAGTGTCTCAGAGCTGGCTAAAGGTGGGATACCCTCTCAGCTCCAGAGATGAGAAATTATTATGGGTGGGCTGGGGAAGAGAGGAATTGCCAAAATTGCTTGTCTGGCAGTGCTTCATTAACAAGCAACAAAGAAACATGGGTGGTTGGTTCAGGTCCACTTACAAGTCCCTGTCCTTGATACTTGAGCTCTGACACCCTTAAAGGTAAAGTGCATCCTAAATATGTGCTTGGATGCTTTACTCAGTCTTGTAGCTTAGTTTTTTGGACTTAATTCCTGTGTGTCTTTTCGCTGGCTTGGAAGAATTCAGGCACAGAAGTAATACCGTATGCTTTCTTTAATGGTGGAGGCAAAGGTGGCTGTTCTGGAGGACCAGGCGTGTTGCTGTTGGAGAGTGGCTCTGTGGGTGGTTTCAGCACTCCGGCTGCCCTGGGACTAAATGGCCTCATAGGTGGGGGCAAGAAACACTTTCTTCTGGTGTGCTGCTTTTAGCAAGAGCTTCCTGAGATATTTTCCCTATGAGCAAAATTAGCATCTAGGACTGAAGCTCACAGCAATTCTCACGTTTAATTACATAAGAGGTTGTAGAATACTTTGGCTCTGCCATGCCATCGTGTCCATGATTCCTCTTAGCCTGCAGCCTTCAGATCTTAGTGATCAGGTGGCTGGAGCTGCTGAGATGTCTGGTAGTTGGGAGAGTGCATTCGCACATGCTCATCGTCACTGCTGTGTCTGGCCATTTATTGCAATGGCAATAAAACAGTGGTTATCCTTTCTGGAGAATAAACACATTTATAAAAGTCTCGATGCTGACAAGGGTTATCTACATGCTGGCAACAAAACTGGCTTTAAAAGAATCCTAAATTTCTTGTAGCTGTAAGTGGTGTCAATGTCATCAGTGATAGAGGTCATGTAAGATAAGCAACAGAGGAGAGAAAGAAAGGGAGTGACCTTCCTGCTTTGGCACACAACTTTTTTCCTCCTGAATTTTTTGTGGGTCATTGTTGGCCCTTCTTAGCCTGAAATATTACTTGGTTTTTTTTCTGTTCTCCCACTGATTTGGACTCCTGACTTCAGAAAAGCTGCTTTTGATTTACTCTTGAGTGTCAACAACAGAACTGGGACTGAAGGCTGTGGAAAGTAGCTGTTGTGGCCATAAATGATGCCTCTGGATCCTGCTTAGTTATCCATAATAATAATTTTGGAGACAGTATGTTTTAATTAATTTTGTTAAATTAATTTATTTCTGTTTAGTTCTTCACATTCCATTCGGTCTGTTATGGAAAAATTGTCCTGGGAACTAGTGTAGGAATTTGTGGGAGGACTCATTCTAAGGATCTTAAACGTGAGTGGGTTTTTTCTTGTTGAAGTAGAAAAGAAACCAAATTGCTGCCCTTAGCCAGTGACTTAAGATACCAAAGCACTATCTACAGCATGCTGAATTGCTGTATTTCATTGCAGTGGTGAAGAGTAGCAATTTACCACTAGCTGAGAGCTCTCAGGATTTTGAAGCACCAGTGTAACTTGATGAAAGATGACTGTTGGTAAGCAGAGGGACGAACAGGCTTCTGTACAGGGAAGTCTCAAAGGCGTGGAGAATTGTCTGTGGCGGTACGTGGAGCAGAAACTTATTGATGGGATTTTGCATAAGAGAATCTACTTGAATGGTGAATTCACACTCATTCAAGCTTTGAGCAGAAAATTAGCCTGTGCTCCAGAGCTATGTTTATGAGATCCCACAGCTGCCTACTTGTGGGAAGGTGCTCACTGAGATGAAGCAACTATTATAAATGTATTTCTAACTTTACAGTTGAAAAAAAGTGTCAACAGTGCAATTTGCGGGGGCTGTGGGGGTTAATACAAGACTAGGATTAGTGCTGGCATACCTTACCTCAAGCTTTCATTTACATACTTTTGTCTCTTTTCCTTACCCTTTAGTGTGGAGAGTGGGAACACACCTCTTGTAGGTTCTGCATGCTTCAGTAAAAGTAGGGAAATCATTCATGAAATGTCTTGGTTTTACATTAGCGGGAGGGGTGTTAAACATCACTGTTAAGGTTTCAGAATGTAATAAATGTAGCACTTCTGCAATTAGATCTCTTTTCTTTAAATAGTTGAGAATTAAACAGACCTTGCAAGGACAAGATCTTCATCCTTAGGACTAAAGTCCTTGCCATGCAGAAAAAGCTGTATTTGAAGAATTCTCCTCAGTACCACTGCTTTGCAGTGGCTGGTTCCGTGCAGCCTTCTCAAGCCCCAGAAAAACACAGAATCGCTGCATTTCCAGAGATCATCACTGCTCCTGGGAACACTTTGAAGGCTTTCGGAGAGAATGTTTGACAGGTTTAAGAACTGCCTGCTGCTGGTGTATAAGGAGCTACAATTATGCTTTGGGAGAACACCCTGTGCCAAAAGGTATTCAGTTCTGCAGGAATTCCCTTCAGAAATAATATTTATAAGTAACTTTAACTGGAAGTAATTATATGATTCTTGTATCATTCTACCCTTCCTGAAGTACTTGAGGACTAAGGGGCTGTACATGAATAGAATCATAGAGTCATAGAACATCCTGAGTTAGAAGGGATCTTCGAGTCCAGCTCTTGCCCCTGCACAGGATTCCCCAAGAATCACACTGTGTGCCTGAGAGTACTGTTCTGACACTTCTTGAACTCTGTCAGGCTGGTGCTGTGAGCACTTCCCTGGGCAGCCTGTTCCGCTGCCCAGCCACCCTGTGGCTGAAAAACCTTCTTGTGATATGATGGTGTAAGTAGTTTGCTGGCTTTCCTGTATAGCTGAAGTAAGAAGGAATGCACAGTGTGCATGGAAAGTGCAGGTTTTCAGTCTTCACTTAGGGGAGATGGGAAGTTGGACAGTCGGGATGTGGCTGAGATGGCTGAGAGTGAGACAAATGCTGGCATTTGTACTGTTGCATGGTTTGCTTTGAAGCAGTTGGATGAACTTGTCCAAAATGTTTTTTTCCTGTTTTGGCAGTTAATGTAATGCATTTATTGTTATGAATTACTCATTACACTAATTTATTTGTGTTTTCTCTCTTACCGTTCTTCTATACAGATGAAGGTTTTCCCCTTCAATGCTGAGGGCTAACTATACAGACCTTGCTTTTGTAAAAGAGTGTAGGTTTGGTTTACAACTTTATATTGATATGTAATACTTTCTAGACTTCTAGCTGCATAGCAGAGAAAGAGGAAAGAAGCTATAATTGAGACAGATTGCACAGAGGACTCAGTCCAGTGCCAGCTCCCAGCTCTTGAGACAAATGCAATTTTATTGTTCAAGATGTACCTCTCTTTTCTGCTTAAGTTCTTTTTTATATCTTCCTGTATATATGTGTGTGTATATAAATACATTTTTATATAAAAAGCATTACAGAGTCACACTGCTTTTTTGGATCATCCAAACACTTTTAAGATAAAATGGTAGCAAAAATTGGGTTGGCAGATACAGCTTTCTATTGCTTGTGTCTCTGTGCCAGGAAAACAAGATGCTGTCGTAGTGGTACATCTTGAATCACAGACTATTCTGTGTTGGAAGGGACCCACAAGTACCTTCAAGCCCAGCTCTTAAGTGAATGGCCCAGACAGGGATCCAGCCTGCAACCCTGGCATTACTAGTACCATGTTGTAACCACCTGAGCTAATCTCTGCAAAGTTTCCTTGGGAAAGATGTGTTGCCACAACTGGTTACCAGTTAGTCTAAGCAGATGACTCTAAATTAAGAGTCTTAACTAACCTGAACCATCTCTCTTGTTTTTTCCAAAACTAACCAGCATTTAAAATTTAGTATAACACCTCCACTTTGACTAATTTTTTGTTGTTTCAAGTTTTGCTAAAACACCCCTAATACTTCACTGCCTTTTGGGCAGTGCTGCATTTGTTAGGAGGAGTAAAGTTCCTTGTTCTTGGCTTAGCAAGTCTGCTTTGATGTGTCATTTGCTGTTAGTTTTTAGAGCTGACTAATTTTGAATTTGGGAAAGCAGAAATGTAATTATGACCCTTTCCATTAAGAGACAACTTTTTCAGTCATTCTTGTTTAAAAAAAAAAAAAATCATTTAGAATGCTTTGATTTTAATTTGTAGCAATGAAATTGTAGGAAGGGTTTTGCTTTTTCATCCTTTTCTTCTGTGACTCGGAAAATGTCTTCCTCTCACCAGCTAAAATTCTTGCATTATTTTAGTTTCAAAGTAAATACACTTATGATCTAACCACTTCTGCTAATTACCTTCTGCTCCTTCACCAGCACTCAAGTTGCATTCACCTTCCAGTAGTGTCTAGTATGCCAGAAATGCATTTGGCTGGCTTGGGCTGATGGGACAAGAGTTTGTGTCTTAATTATGGTAGAGTTACCCACTTGTGTGCCGCATCATCTTATATTTATTCTCCTTGCTGTTTATAAAACAGGGTTTGCAAACTTGTTGGATTGGCACTTTGAATCTTTAATTTAGACATGCGTTTAAAAGGGGAAGAATTTGCTTCATCAGTAAACGTGCTTTTTTTCCTGTTTTGACTGTCTGTTGTTTCCTCTTGTTTGTCATCAGGTAAAAAATTAAAATAGTTCTAGAGTGGTTTAAACAGCTTTTCAGTCCATGCCATGTGTAGCTTCAGTCTTCTTGCACTGTATACCAAGACATGCTTTTGTTTGGAAAGGAAGGGAATTTTGCAACTGCCCAAATAAATTCTCTGTTTGTGTTGCATGGCTTTTAAGTTAGACCAAGTACTGTTAGCATCTAAGGGTGTGTTTGTGTAATAATATGAATGGATATGATAAGAGTGATGTGGGAGGGTGTTTATATAGAGATTTGTATCTTAAAAGGTATGAAATTGGCTTAAAAATCACGTTGCCATTTAAAGCAATGAAGGGAGGGGCTGTGTGCCTTATTTTAGAGCCTTTAAGAACTTTTACAAGCTCTTTCACAGAAATGAAGAGGCTAGAAAGGTTTTGGTTTGCCCCCCAGCTCCCCCCAACTCCCCGCTCTCCCATGATTTTGCACCATCTCATGACTTTCTAATAGAAACATCTAGAATGCCAACGTGCTAAAAATGCTATGAATCAGCAACATTAAAGCCAGATTCTGGAGGTTGCAATAAAACTGTAATCTGTCAAGTTTCTTTCAAACTCTTTTGTTGGTGGTGTGTTTAGAATTGCCTGAGAGAGTCTTTTGCAAGAAAAACACAGTAATTACACAAGTCCTTCACCATGCAGTGCAGATGTCAGCATTTGTGGTTGTAGGGTGCAACTATGGAAGAGAGAAGGACTCTTTGGAGCAGCCAGCCCTTTTTATGGGCTGGTGCTTTGGAGCTGGTGTAACTGGCTTCCTCTTGCAGGGGCAAGCAGTGGTGAGTTTTTACACCACCAGCATGCTCAAAGGCTGGTTACTGGTTTTCAGCAGGATTTGGTACATGGTGCAACTCTGAGAGGCAAGATGACTGCTGCTAAATTGTTTCAGTATTGGTACGATGAATGGAGTCAATATAAGGTGTCCATTCCTTTTTTGTTCAGCCTTTGGATAGGGCCTTCAGCAGTTTGGACTTCATTTTCTCACTATGCATTTTTCTCTGTAGGGGTGTTTGTATGTTATTTTTGGTTGCTTTTCACCTTCAGCTAGTCAATTCCAATTGCTATTTTTGTGGTTCCCCTCCCCCCCCCCCCCCCCCAACCTTAGTTCTCTTTTTTTTGCTATCTGCATCATCTCTAAATGTAACCAATCATAAACTTCTGTCTGAGGAATGCAGGAGAAGTGCTTTCAGTCGCTGTTGCACTGTATTGAAAGCGCATTTGCATTTTGAAAAAGAAAAAAGTTGCAGCCTTTTTTTGAAGCAGGATTTTCACTTGTAAACTGTATGCTATTTTTGGTGTGTCAGCTATGAAGGCTTCCTGTGTGAAACCGATCAAGAAAAAGATCACAGGATACCTGGAGCAGTGACTCAGGTCACAGCAGGCCTGGTTGCATGACACCTGTGTCATCAAAATAGCCTTGCTTTGGCATCCCTAAATGAGACTTTCTCTTCCTTTAGATGGTAGATCTGCTCAAAGGCATATTTGATCATGAATAATTTGGAAGAAAACAACTTTTTAACCTTCTGAGAATATCATACGTCTTCTTTTCCTTGTTACTTCTGAACTCCTCACAACATCATCTGATGTTGGGAAGTTGTCGATTTTCATTACTGGAGTCTGCTCAGAAATTGTTTCTCCCTGTTTCCTTCCACTCCAGACATGATAAGTCAGATAAATTCATACACTGATGTTTAATCACTGATCACTAATCACCCTTGTGCAATATTGATCAACAGCCTTTTTGTATGCAATGATCAGAATTAGTAATAGCTTCCTCGTAAACATCGAGGAGTGGGAGGTGAAGATGGTGACTTAGCCCCATGTAGAAGTTGACACAGCTTTTTTCCTGAAGTTTCTAGACTCCATCCAGCTTATTTTCCTCTCACCTACTCCAAACTCTGTTTCTTTTCATGTTCTGTTCAAGCCAAGCATAAATCCTTCTTTCCGCAGATGGTGTGTCTTTCAGCAAGTGCCCCAGTCCCCTTCTCAGGGCTGCTGGTGCTGCTGAGGTTGTCCAGTGTCTCGTTTTCCTGAGGAGCCTGTCATTTCCTTTTTCAGTACGCTACGAACACACACAGGCTTCCTGTTTCATGGGGGCGTCCTGTGAGCATCACACCTGAAAATGAAAAATGACTGCTTGTGAGATAATTCAGTTAAAAAGAAGCCAGGGAAAACCCAGATAGGCAGGGCTGTGGTGTGTAGGTTGAAAGCTGTTTTTTACCCCCTCCTTCCTCCCACTCTTTCCTTACTGGGTAAAAGGCCCAGTCTGTGCCTGAACTTGCTATTCTGAATAACCTCTTATCTGCACACAGTGACTGATGCTCACATCCTGTTTGCTACCAGCTTAGAGCTCCCTGAAGAGGGACATTCCTATTTCTGCTGGGTCTGTTTCAGTGAGTTTGCAGTCTGGCTCTCTGCTGCTGCCTCTATCACACGCCTTTTGATTCTCTCCTGTGATTTTGAGGAAACTCACTTTTTCTTTACTGTTTCTATGAAATAGCAAAATCATTGTGGGATTTGGAATGGCATCTGGAAAAATGAGGTAGACTTTTAAACAGAGGAATAATTTATATTGAGTTGGGATTTGTTAAGTATTTAGACTTTGATTAATGTTCTGCTAATGTAGAACTAGTCTGCCCAGGAAATAACATGAATAAACCTGTGAATTCTATTCTTGCCAAGATACGGGTTTTGATCAGGGACTTGCTAGCTTCCTCGGAAAAATAGTAGATTTAAATATTCCTTTTTTGCACACCAGTGAGTTCAGATATTATTTCTCTAATGTAATCACTTTCCTGTGTTTAATAATAAACTATCTGCGCAATTTCAAATACGCTTTACTGATGGGGGTGCTCACGGATGCTGATTATCCACTCTAAAATACACTTGATCGAGTGGCTCATGCTGCAGAAGTTTTCCATGCCAAGCTTTGTTGTCTGCCACTTCTAGCATTTTACCAGTTGCAACCTGTGTAGCCATTCTTGCAAAAATACAGTCACCTAAAAAACCCAGGACAGAAAAATCCTATAGTTGTCAAGTCTATTTTTGAGATGGCTGTGTGGAGATAAATATTAAAGGGAGTCTTCTTACAGTTTTAATGAAGCTTCTTGTGAATTAAACTTTGAAGACTAAGCAAGTTCATCTTCTTACTTTTTACAAGCCTTTGCTTCTGCAGCAGATATAAAGTAAAAGTGGGAGAAAATATAAGTATGTCTGAATTAATGGCTTCCACAGTGAAAAGCTCCTGCATTGTTCTTTTTAACTTACTCCACCTTGAGGATGATTTGGATGAGACCTGACAATGTAGCTTTCTTTCACCCCCTGCCACTGCATGCTTCTGCTGAGAAGGACAATTCTCACCTGTTTCTCCCTCCCTGACTTCGTGGCAGGCTGCTCATCTCCTGGGGCTGGGTGCAGGTTCCCCAGCTGTGGCACAGTGGGGGCTGGTGCCCTGCACTTTTTGTGAGGGTGAGGGGACTGTGCTTGCTGCCAGGGTAGAAACACCGTATTTAACCCACGTGCCACAGCATCTCCTGTTTGTGCTTGTGGGAACGCCATGGCCCAGGCTATCTCCAGCCATCCATGGCCTGGAGCTGGTGTGGGAAGAAGCTTTGCGCGTTCAATCACTGCTGGCAGAGGAGACCAAAGGCATAGCTAGGACTGGGAGAGGTTGCTTGTAGTGACCTGTGGCATGGCAGTCAATGGAGACAGGTAGGTGGCTTAGCAGCCCGCTCCCTGCCTCTGCTTGCATATATAATTTCCTTGCCATCTTGAGATTGGAGCCTCCCTGTGCTGGAAGGCTCTGGTGCAATTGAGGTGTGTTTTTGACTCTCCCAGGAAGGCTTTTATGGCCAGCACTCCAGAAGACACAGGAAGAGGTTATTGCTTAGATGGTAGTGTGCTGACTCTGCAGATGGTCCCAGTGAGGGCTTGCTGCTCTGTCTGGCCATGTGTAGGTTTCAGTGGTGTATCTCTCAGGTGAGATTTCTTGCTCAGTTTGGGTTACAGTAAAAATAAGATGCCAAATCCCACTAGGTGAGGAAAGCCCTCTGTCACAGGCACTGCAGTTCTAGTCCCACCAGAGTGCCCAGTGTCTAAGAGGGAGTGTGCTTACTGTAGTTGCTGGGTTTTGACCTCCCCACAGGGGGCCGGTTTGCTCGTAGAGCTAAACTGGTCTTCCCCTGTTTTGTCTTCATTGCAGAGCCATTGATCTTACTGTTTAATTTAGAAGGCGTTTCTCCAGAGGCTTGTGGTAGTACCTGGTGTTTGGGTGGAAGGCTGCTTGCAAAAATGGCAAGTTGTGGTGAAGTCCCAGAATTTTCTGAGTCCATGAAGTTTCAGCTTATGACATTTGGGCTGTTGAAGCCCTGCTCCGATGAGTTTTTGCTGATTGGACTGTGTGAATGAGATGAAAACTTCACTGCAGTCATGCGTTGCTTCATTTTGGAGGATGTTTGCAGCATGGGGGGAATGTGTTTTGTTTTGCTTTCTGGGGTTTCATTCAGCCATGAGAAAGAGGAGGAGGAAAGAGAAATGACAGTAAAAAATAAGTATCTCTGAACCTAGCACAGAAATGGGACACAAGCAGAGTGGAATGTGTATGTAAGTAGCCGAAGTAATGTGTGTGTTGATGGATGTGGGTAGCACTGAGGTCTCTGTTGCAGGAGGATGGTTATTCTTCAGTGTGTGCCTGCTGGAGGCGATGGGGATCCGTTGAGGCTGCTGAGTTGGGCTTGGGATGGAGCACAGCTATGTTTCTGTAAAGAGCCCGGGAACACTTGGAAACCCCATATCCAGGGAGCCTCTTAAACCATTTATCAAAGTGCCTGGTTTTCTTCCTCAATACATTGTGCAAACCAATATTAAACACTAAGCAAGAAAAACTCATACATTAAATAAACAGTTATGGGGGAAATGGTGCAAATCCATAAGCTTTTGTCAGGTCTTCCTTATTTCTATTTTTTGTTTGTCACTGATAATGGATTTAGTACAACCTACTCCCTCTCACACATTTCTGCTAGCTGTTAACCCCTTCCTCTGGAAATTCACTCAGTGGCTTCTTTTGTCATTAATACAGCGACAGGCAAAAAGTGACCTGCAAACTTTTAGCACAGATGTAAGCATTGAATAATTTTTTTAATATCTGTTGTGTGAAGGGTTGTGTTTTAAGATCGTCCCTAGGTTTTCATATATGATGTAACTATATATTTGTAAGAAAAAGCACTTCATGTCTTTTCCAATTGTAGATAATGTAGATGATATGAAGGGCATGGATAACCAGTGGGTATTTAAATGAGTGCACCTCTAATACGAAATTAGCGCACCCCACTAAATGGGCTATTGGTCTGGAGTCTTGGGGGTTTTTTCCTTTTTGCCTTGGATTTTATAGGTGACCTTGAGGATTTTTTTATTCTTTTGTTTCTGCATCTTCTCAATTTTCTTTTCAATAGAGAGGGATAATTACACTTTCCTTGTATACACAGAAATTCTATAGGCTGAAACAGCATTATTAATGCTACTGGCTGCCTAATCTCCTCACGTATGCCTGTGATGGCCCATCATGCTTACAGGCTTGTCTTCTGGGCTCTGCTTCTTTCCCAGCCCAGTCTCCCTGCATCTGTTTGATCTTGCACTTTGTTCCTCCCTCACAGTGTCTCAGCCCGTCTTCTTCAGCACCCGGACTTTGCTTAGCCTTGGAAGACTTTGGGCAACGTCTGGGGTTGCTAGGTACTGGCTTTAAACAACATCTACTTTATATAGGAGCCAGGCATTGTTTAAGGGCAGTTAATGACATTGCTTTCTTCAGCTGCTTGCAGGATTTCCGTGTGGCAGCCTAATAGCTTCATAGGGTGGTTCGCATAGGAACTCAACAAGGACATACTTAACAAGCTAAATATGACTCTTGGAGTTGGGTGACGTAATGCAACACCTCCTGAGCCTGTTGGAGGAATCATTTTATGATGAAGGCAGTGGGAAGCTGATGTGGTGTAGGAGATCCACTGCTGGCTGTAGGCAGTCATTTCGTGTGGGCTTACCTGTACTAATGGACTTGTGCTGGAGGAGCAGTGGACCAGATGTGCCCATGGGCAGTGGGTCACTGTGACTGAAATAATGACAGAGAATCATTCCAGACCTGTTGTTGAAGTGCCCCTTGCAGGACGAGGAGCCTGGACTCTGGAGACATGCTTTGGGTTGGCAGTCTTTGGCTGCAGCGCAGACTTGCTGAGTGTCTAGGTCATGCACTAGAAGACATTCCTAACTTCTCTGTACACATGAGGGGAAGTGCTGAGATAAAAAATTGCTTAAAAGCCCATGAATCCCTTCATTTGTGTAAAACCCAAACACAGTCAGTCCCGTGCCCACTGTTTCTTTGCTCTGCCTGGGGCAGATAGACAAGGGCATAGGATCCGTTCCTGTGACTCTGCTAATGGGGCTCTCTGCAGGTTTGCGGGGGAGGGGGTGGGGCAGCCTCGGAAGGCACTGCTGCAGAGGGCTGGGCCCTTCACTCTGATAGCACATACAAGCCCAGAGGTACAAAGAAAACTTCTGGTATGTCTTGTTCTGGTGAGACTTGAACTCCTTTAATATTGGAAGACCACTGGACAGTGTGCATTTTGGTAGCACTTTCTTGCGTTGCAGGATATTGTGTTGCGTCTTGCCTCTGAAATAGGTTGTGTTTTTTGACTACGGAATACCATGGCCTTCTCTTTTCTCAGCTGTTACTTCTCAGTGCTGATCTGGCCTCTTTATTCCTGTATCATTGTTTATTTCTATGCTTGGCTTCCTTTTTGTTTTATTTCATTTTGAGACAAAGTAGTCCTTTTCCTCTCTAACCATACTTCCATTCTCAGGGAAGTAATATACCCACCCAGCCTCTCCAGTCAGAAAGACAGTGCCCATTTTGTGATTGGAAGAGCAGCAGAGACGTGGAGGCGGTTCATGCGGCTACATCACTTTGGGAAGAACCGGGCCACTTTCATAAAGTTAGATCAGGGGATTAAAAGGTTGATGGCTGGGTTGGTGTCTGGGGTAGCTCACTGAGCAAGTGAGCTAAAATACCGAGAGACAAGTGCGAAAACAAAGACTTGGACTTGCATAATTTGAAGTAATGGATGTTTTTACTTGGAAAAAAATAAGATTTAAAAAGCCCCAACCTTTTGTTTTCTTGAGAAATGCTGATGATTTTTTGATGCAACTGGCTTACCTGGGTTGAACACTGTACTCCAGCAAGCTTTCCCATCAAAACATCAATTCATGCATTAGATGAGCATATGTTTATGGTCATGTAATTGTATTTTAGCTAGTCTCTTCACACTTCTTCACCTTTGTGCTTGAGCTGAGCTGTGACTGCTGCTTTACTGAAAAAAAGTTGAAAACATGCAGGAGAAGTGTTTGTGAGGGTTTTGTTATGCTGCATGCAGATACTACTTCAGATTTACTTCAGCTTGGTGTCAAGCTGTCACCTAACATTGCCAAACTTTCCTTGGAAGAGCAGGGGAAATCTCTAGCTCTCTTAAGTTTGTGGGTCAGGGGGATTTTTATGAAAATTAAAAGCTTAGTAAGCAGTTGTCACTGTCATTAAAATGCTGTCAAGGTCTGTAGCGCAGTTCTTTAAAGCTGGACATAGAGAATTTCACTGATCTGTGCTAGAAATGTTAAAAGAGAATGAAGAAAATCTGTCCTTAAACTGCATGAATAGTTATTCGTAATTTTTATGTAAGTTTGCAGTGAGTCTGAGGAATGTGTTTTGTAATAACAGGAATCGTTGGCAGTGGCTTTGTTTTTCTTTCTTTAAGAATTCCTTAGCTGTTGTACTTCTTAATTAAAAAAAAAAAAAACCCAGAAAACAAAACCCAAACCAAACCAAAAACATAGCTGACCTCAGATGATTCAATGCTTTGTTCGTGTGTTTCTGTGAATAAGTTCAATTGTTTAAAAAAAGGAGTAACTAGAGAACCCACCAGACTCATATGCAAGGTATATGCAAGCTGTTACAGAGGATAAAGTTTTATTATTATCTGTGACCACCCATAAAAAACTACTTAAAACTGGAGAATCCATGTAGGAGAGCAGAGCAAGCAACATTATGTCTTTATTGGTAACTTGAAATACCAATGAGTAAAGATAAGCAATAGAGTTTTAAACAAACCAGCAGACCAGCTCTGGCATCTAATCTTAAATCTTCCTGAGCACTTGCCAGACAAATAGTTTAAAATTTGTTACGTAATATATTTTCCAGGTTTTGACACTAGTATGCTAATTGTGCCTCATGTAAATGAAGGAACTACAGTTCTGAGTTGGTTCTGTTTTAGCAGTGATACCCTCCATTTGGAGGAGCGTGATACTAACATGAGGGACGGGTAGTTGAACCACAAAGAGAAAGGCATATTCTTCTTGTCATCACTGTCTGCAAGTGAATGGCGTAGAGCTCGCCTTCGAGCAGTGTTCCTGGTTGCACAGGTTCTCTCTCCTTGGATATTGAAAAACATCTCTGCCCTTGCTGTTGTAGTGCTGATTCAACACAACATCAGTGGTCACAACAGGCTTGTGTTTTCTACTCTGGTGAATTTTGCAATCATGAACCACTTCTTTCCCATAGTGCCAGCACAACACTTACAAACCTTCAAGAGTAGAGGTATATTTATTGAAGGGTGTGTTATCTGTGTTGTATTGTGGGATGGCTTTGAAGTTACTTGGCAGGTTTCTTTGCTTAGTACAAGAAAGTTATTTAAGCAAGTCATTCTCTCCTGAGGCGGATTTTGGAGTGATTATTGTGTTCCTCTTGCTGCATTTCAGAGTTGAAGATACAGTGTCATAAGATACAACTTGGAAAGTATTTTACTTGTCTTCCTTCTGCTTCTCCATTTCCTCATGGAAAAAACTTTTCTTGTTAAATACGTTTTTTCATAGGGCTAGAAAAGGGGAATTTGGGTTTAGGAGGAATTCCTGATGTTAGTTTGCTGTTCTTGGGAACCAACCTGAAACTTGTTTTAGTCAAGATTTCCAGAATTGCTCTGTCTTCTGGGTGACTGCAGTGTCAGGTGGTGAGTGAAATACTCTGCTCCTTCTGTGGGTAGACTCTTCCATCATGCCTTGTTCTCTTGAGTGCTTATGCAGGTCCCTGCTGCCTGACAGCCTTGGGTGTGCTCTCACCACCCTCAGAGGCTTCCTGCACAGGTGTGAGCAGTCAACAGTGACAACAGTGTCTATAACGATGGCTTTGTGCTGCTACATTAGATGTGGTGCAGACATAGAAGTTAAGAAATGTGCTTCTGGTCTAAAGCAATTATCTTTTTCAGATTCTGGTCCTGGATGTAGTACTCAAATGGTTTTAAATTCCATGGTGACATGGATAGTTCTATCGTACAATTCTTTTGTTCCTATAGAAACACTTTGATGCTCCTGTCGAACACTTGGACCTGCAGAAGCTGTTGGGCATTCCCATGGATAAGCTTGGTGGCAAATCTATGTGAAAGGTTTGCTTCAAACCTGCTGTTGCAGCGTAACGGGACACAATGAGCTCAGGATAAATATTTCTTTAAAGTAAGAACCTTTAATACCCAGTAATCTCTCCACTATAACTTGCAAAGAGGTCACCTGTTGTAACAACAGTAGGTTTCATCCACAAGAGAAAACCTTTTGATGGTGAATTACTGGCAATGAAAGGTTCCTCATCACTGAAGGTGTCCTTAATGATATTGACAGGTCCTGTGTTAATGCAGCAGCCTGCACCTAGTTAGGCAGGGACAGATGTCAGAGTGATGTGATTTCAGTATTTGGTAGCTTGGGGCTGCAGATGTTAGTTGGAAATGCCTTTTTTTGAGTAATATGAAATTTCTGCTTTTTCTCTTTGCTTTTGTGGTTACTGAAGCCAATGTGACATCTTTCAGATGGTGTGCATCTGCACCCCTTCAGTCTGTGTAGCTGCCTGATTCATATTGCTGATCATTTTGGTTCAGAAAAGCCTAGCCGTGGCCACTCATCCCCTCCTGATTTGATACTGGAGAATACAGATCTATTCAGTGGGCAGCTGTTTGGGAGTAGCAAGGTGCTTAACTCAGCTGTTCTAAAATTCTCAGGCTGCTGTCATAGCTTAGGTACCTGTCTGGAGCTGTGGAGTCACTCGTGGGTGTCTTGTTTTGGTTTCTCTCCTCCCAGCCTCCAAGCACGTATGTTGGTGCCCAGCATCTTGGTGTCTTTGGTTTTCCATGCACAGCCTGGCCTTTCCCTCAGGGCTGTCTGCCAGCCTTGCTGCCCAGCTCACCCCAGCTCTCCCCTGTACCCCTGCTCTATGTCATACTGGTTTTGCCATTTGTCTTACAAGCTGCTTTGTGTCCAGCCAGAGTCCTGATTTTCCTTTTTCAGTGTGCTGTTTCAAGAGACACATCAGGATGTCACCAGGGCTCCTGCTGCAGAAGGGGAGAGCTCCCATTCCCCTCCTTGGCCCCCCACATCCATCCCCTGCTTTGCCACAGCTCTCTGGATGCTTGTCACACCCTTCAGGTGTGCCAGCTTAATGAGTGTAAATTACATCAAATTGTGTGAGAAAAACAGTTTTCTTTGAGGAAAATGACTGAAATGGGCTTGTGAAAGAAGGGCCAGGCACATGCAAGACATCAGGGAGGAAAAAAAATCTCCCTTTTGGCAGATTTCCCTTAGGGTTCTGTTCCCTTAGGGACCGTCTTGGTGGTGATGCTGCCATGAGAGATGTGGGTGCCTGAAGCTGCTCCTCCCTGGTGCAGATTCAAAGTGAACATGTTACCAGAGCTTCAGAAGGGAAAATTTGGAAATGCCAACATCTCCCTGAGCCCAGGTTTTGTGTTTTTTGTATCCTCTCTCTTCCCAAACCTTTGTTTTGGCCAGACTTGTTTGTATGGCTGTGAAAAGAGCAACTCTGTGAAGAAGGTTGTGTTCCTGACACCTTTCAGGTCTGTGCTAAAACAACCAGGGAATAAAATTCTCCAAATAAACATTACCTGAAATTTTTATATAGATGGACATAGCCTCCGCAGTACCAAAATCTGGCCACGCAAACCCAATACAATGGGTTGTGCATCTTTTTCCAGCCACTGGTCTTGGAAAGAGCTCAACACACAGTTCTTTTAATTGAGCTTTGGGCAGACTATAGCTGATGCATGAGGCCAGGCAGTTAGTTGCAGGGTATATGTAGGCAAAATCTTTGTAATGAGGAGTTTTACTAGTGGATAATGCTATTAACTCCCAACTGTAGCAACTGAAAGAGCTGACAAGCAGCATTTTAATTATTTTAAAATTTTAATCTTTTTTCAATTCTTCTAAAAATGGCCAAGCATTTTTGTTCAGGTACTAATAGGTTGTGTAAAGTAGTATTTAAAATTTTTACATGCAGTCCATTGGAAAAAAAAAATAATAACTGAACATTGAGTGTATCATGTACCTTTTCATGGCAATGCACTGGCTTTAGTGGCTGGGAGGGAATCAGAATTGTGTATTTGAGGCATGAGAAAGAGCAAATTTTTTAATAAATTGGGAGTTGGTACACAATATTGTGGCACAATCTCCACATATATTAAGTGACATAAAAAGGAGTAGCAATTTCTCAATATAAAAGGTATTCAGGATTTTTTTTTTTACAAATAAAGTATTCAGTTGTGGAAATCATGATTTGGGCTTACTGGTTAGTTGAAAGATACTGTCAAATAAATCCTTACAATAGGGGGCGTGTTTGTTTGTTTGTTGATTGTTTTGCCATGTTTCATCACTTGTATTTCTAGAAAGGTGCAGAAATCAATACATAGTGCATGGCTGGTTCAAGGAAAGAAAGGGGAAAGTGTGGAAACCGTGTTTTTACTAGAAAATGGACATATCGTGAACCAGCCATGAAATAGAAGAACCAGAGCACATAAGACAGAAGGACTTAAGCATGTACACAAAGAAAAAGGTCCATGGGAAGGTTGTGAGAAAGGAACAAGCAGCATTGGGGAGGATGTGAACGAGGAACAAGTGAAGGAAGAAAAGGGTAAGGAAATGCAAACTGAAAGACAGTTGTGACATACACAACGGACAATGTGACACACATATAAGAGCCAATCATAAAGCATAAAGTAGTGTGTGAAAATAGGCCTTAACCAATAATAATTATGCATGATTACGTGTAGGGAAAGCAAGAATTGTATATTAGGGACAGTAGTTCATCAATAAAGATGGCTTCTGCCTGATTCATGTTGAATCGTGTAGAGTCGACTGTTTGTCTCTCCGCATTCAGTCATAAACTTTCATGGGGTAACTCTGTATGTTTCTCTCTCTCTCCATTAGCACCTCTGGAATAGTTTACCCTCAACTGTAGTTTACTCTTGGACCACATGAAGAGGGGTTGTAGTGACATTCCCCATTTTTTAATCACCTTAGCCAGGAATCAGTGCGGAAGCTGTAACCTGTGTTTGGCAGGAGGGAGGTGGCTGTGCCTGGCCCTGGGAGGAGGGGGCATGTTGGGAGGTCTGAAAGCACTCCAAGTGCTGAGATGATCAGGGGGCTGTTATCCTCTCCTCAGTCACTTGTTGCCTGGGAGACAAATGTAATCCAGGGATTTTTTTTTTTTTTACCCTTCCTTGCTGGTTTTTGATTGGAGTCACTACTGACTTTTGGCTTGGAAGAGGTAGAAGCAGCACGCCAAGTGTCACAAGATGGAAATTAATCACTAACCGACAGGTCTGAGCTCCAATGATTTCCTTTCCCGTGATTGCTGTGTATATGGGAAGACTAATGACACATCTGAACAGACAGTTAACAAAGCTCTTCACACCTCCTGACAGTCAAGAAGGTTTCTTAACCAGATGTCACTTCAGTTTCCCTTTTTATTCGTGCTCTGTTACGTGATTGTGGAAAAACAAAAATAACTATCTTAAAAGAGAACTTTGCAAAGTTGGCAAGCTTTGCCTTAAATTACATTTGTTTTTGCTGGTAAATTATAAGTCAGCTCAGTTGCAGTGAAAATACAGCAAATCTGCCTTCTCAGTGTTTTTATTTTAACAAGGAGTGTACTTCTCAGTATTTTTTGTGAGAGTTCCTGTTTTTCAGTGAGATTATTTTTGACTTTTGCAAGAATATGGGCAAGCCAATCAAATTTATCTTAACAGTAATGAAAGGTTTTGAAGTTACTCTTAAGTAGTGACTTTATATTGTAAGACCCTCAGCTTATACTAAGTGATGGGTTTTGGGGAGAAATCTCTTCCAGGTAGATGAAAAGTCTGTCTTGGAAGTAAATGAAAAAACAGAGACGTTTGAAAACAATATGTTGTGTTCCAGTAAGTACAAATAAGGTAGATGGTATTTAAGTGTAGCTTTTTTAATAAGCTTATCCCATGCTGTAAGAAGTAAGGAATCTAGCAAAGGTTTTCTCCTGAAAAATGTTCCTAGTTTTGCTCATTGCTTGCTTAAAAGGAAATTTTATGTTCTTAGTCTGGGTCTTGGATAGAGTGTGGAAGTGGAATTTGGGAGGTTTGGATTCTATTTTTGAATCTGTCCTTTGCCTAAAAATCACTTACTTGGTTTATCATGTCTCTGGCTCATTGTCCCGTATCTAAGAGGGCTAAGTGTAACAACCTCCTTTTTGCAAACTGGTTTGAGATGTGTGGTGCTGTTTCCACAACTGACACCAGCACTGGATCTTTCGGTCGTTTGCCGTAGCAGCTGAGATGAGAGCTGAAGAGTCTTGCTTGCTCTCTCTCTGACCCCTTGAGTCTTGGGCTTTTTGGCCATGTCAGGGCCTTGCTTCAGTTCAAGAGCTGGCATCTGTCTCCCCTTAGACTCTTCTGTGGCCTCCTGGTAGGGCACCTTTGGGAAGTAAAAGGACAGATGGGCTTGAACTCTGGAAGCCACTGTGAAGAGTCTTGACTCCATGCTCCTGTTCCACCGGAGCAGCTTGCAGAAAATGGTTTCTTCTTCGTGTCCTCCAGCAGCCGTGCTTCTTTCTGACAGAAGACTCTCACAACTCCTGTGGGTTGTGCTGGCTGCTCTCCTTTTCTTTCAAGCAGAGTCTCACGTGGTGCTGGGAACTTTCTAGATGCACACACAGCCATCCAGTGACATCAGGGAAGACTTTCCTTTTTCATTTATTTTTGGGGAGGAGAATTTAGTGCAGATTTACTCTCTGTAAGCACTTTGCATGTTGCACTGTGTATCCTAAAGCTGTCCGTGAGGCAAGGGAGCACTTAAAAGGTGGTAGGGCAAAGATAGTAAGTTTTTTAAAAGGAAACAAGTGTCTGGTTTTGGTCTTCTGTATGGTTTAAGAAAATAGTGTTCTTCTTCTGATGTGATTCCTGTGTGTCTGTGCGTGCTTGTTCTTTAACACATTGACTGAGAGCTTTGTTTCACTGATAGAGGTTGAAACAGAAAAGAGGGATGGTCCTGGGTTGAAAAGCAGCTAGAGGCAGTAGTAACACAGCCTCCCCCACCTGTTCCAGAAAACATCAACATTTACCAAAAAATCCTATCATAATGCCTTGAAAAGCTGCCATTGGAGTTCAGGCAGCAGTTAGGATTGGTCTTTGTTTTTATGGATGTTCAAGCAGAGCAAGACTGCTCCTGAACTATCATTCCATATGTTTTCATAGTGAAGCTGAGGCAGAGTTTTCATGTTTGTTTGAGAACTCACACAAAAGAATCCAAAATATCCTCAGCCTGACCTCTGATGGGATTGAGACAATGAAATTGCACTGCTTGTAACTGCAGAATAAACACGGAATTTTAGTGTAATCTTTGCCTTACAGATTGACCGCTAGTGTTGTTCCTTGTGTCCAGAAAGGGTAATTACAATAACTGTTGTTTTAGCCGATCACAATGTCACAACACCCTTAAATGGTTATACTCTGATTATACTGTGGGCTTTTTTTTGGTTTTGGTTGGTTGGTTTGTTTTGGGGGTTTTGGGTATTTTTTTCCCCTCTGGGGAGAAAAGATGATTAATTTCCTCTTGTAGTATAATGGCATTGATGTCATGTGGGTTGGAGGATTAAGTCCTTTTATTTTTAAAACAGTTGCTAGGGTGTTTAACCCCCTCCTTTTTAGCCTTGTTTCTGTTTGTATAACAGCAAAAGGAAAAGAAAACTACTTCCAAAAACAAGACACTTTTCTTCGAAGTTTCTGTTTAACAGTTAACTGTAGCTTATTTTTCCAATATGGGGTGATGGGAAAATTGCCAGATATTACTAAATCATATTAACTAGTAACAAGAGAGAGGGGGAAAAGAGCAGCCAAACATTCATTCTTACTTTTTTCCCCCTCAGAATTGTGATTTAAATCATACAGTCGTAATACATAATTCATAGAGCAATAATCTCTGGCAAGCAAATTATGTTCACTTCTGTCAGACAAAAAACCCAAACCCACTGCTTTTCCTGACAAAAACTGCTAAATAAATAAGGCTGTGCCATCAGATCAAATATTTGATTTTTTTTTTAATTCTTTTCTCTCTGCAGAGTATTGGAAAGGGGTCCTTGTGGTGTATAGACCCAGAATATAGACAAAATCTTATTCAGGCTTTGAAAAAGACACCCTATCACCCATATTCGCATGTGTTCAATACACCTCCCACATCTCCTCAGGCATATCAAAGGTAAGAACTAGATGCATTTTACAACTCTGAATGTTTTCCTGCAGTGTTGCATATGATCCTTGGGTAAGACGCTAAATGTAATTAAGCGATGCAGTTTGGAATGTGCTAGTGCAGAAACCCCAGGAGCGCCGGCAGTGGCCTGCCCTTGTTTGCCATGTCCAGGACACCTTTTAGCTGCCCATGCCCCTGCTGGCACCAGCGAGTTCCCCAGCAGAGCCTGCAGGCTTCCTGCCCTAGCTGCTTGGCAGAGAAATGCCTGAAATTAACATGCAGATAAGCAGATGGAGAACTCTGAAGTGCCCACTTACCCCATTTGGTGAAGGCACAATTCCCTCACTCACTCAGAGGAGATGGGCTCATTCTTTTCCCGGGAGAGCTGCAGGGCCGATGTTGCCTGTGCAGTTGTGAGATGTCCACCAGGTGAGCCAGCATCCATCCAGGTGGCTTGGCCAGCCCTTGGTGGTGATGGGTGCCAGTGGTGGCCCTTAGGGTTAGCCTGGATTTTCTCCTATGCTTCAGTGAAACAGGCATGGAGTGGGGTTTTTCCATTTGTTTTGCATTTTTTGATCCGGCCTTCACTAACGACCAGTGTTAGCAAAGAGACGTAATCTATGGCTGCCATTCACAAAGCAGGAAAGCAGGCGCTGAGCATTGGCAGAACTGCTTTCTCCTCGAAGCTTACAAGGGCCAGGAATGCGGCTCATGGCCCGTGCTGGCTCCCCTCCCTCAGGATGGGGAGGGTGCGATGAGCCAGCCGCAGCAGGGCCCGCAGCAGCACCGGGACGGAGCGGTGACGCTGGCGGCTCTCGTGGCGGCTGTGGTGTTTATTATTTTTCCGCCTTAGCGTTGAGGCCGGCGGCCAGGGAGGGCAGCGTGATGGTCGCCGTGGCGACGGGGCATCTCCCCGGCAACGCGCGGCCGGACCGGCGCTGCCGCGTCACGGGGCCGCGGGGCTCGGCCGCGCCGTTGCCGCGGTAACGGTGATCCCGGCACGGCGCTGGGAATGGGGACACAAGGCCCGCTCTTGTGTCGCGGGGATCCCCCCGATGGTGGGGGATTCCCCTGGTCCCCTGGATAGTCCCCTGGAAACCAGGGGGTGACGGTGCAGCCCGGCTGTCCTGGTGTCCCATGGGGTGCTGGGGAAACACAGTCCCTAGTACCACCTGTGGAAGTACACCCCACTACTGTGCTCTGCAGAAGGGCAGATAAAAAATTTAGATAATGGATTAAAACTGTAATTTGTGCATTTGAACAAAGCCTGTTTCCTGGCCCTTGCTTTATTGTTACTGCTGCCTTTTAAAGAGTATTTTAATTATGCTCATACAGATTTATTGATAAATTCTCCTATTGAGTAGAAGTGTAATGCACATCTGACATAGAAATGGAGGGATTTTGATCCCTTCTAATCCCCACAAACAAAAAAATCCAGCATACACATGCAGTTGAAAGCCAGAGGATCTCCCATTTTTTTATAGCTGAAGTGACTGTTGACTCAGTGGGCTGGGTTTGCCAGAACTGCTGTGCAATTTGGTGACAGATGTTGCTGGCAGGAGCAACGACATGGACAGCTCTTCTAGGCTAGGCTGAAGGAAGCAATGCGGCAGCACTGCTGTAGGCAATCCTTGCAGGGATGAGCCCTTAGAGACACCCTGTCTGGGTGTCAGGGAGCGCACAGTGGGGTAGCTGCTCTGTGTCCTGCACAGCCGTGTGCCCACTGCTCCCCATCCTCATCCTGCAGAGCCATGTGCCCACTGCTCCCCATCCTCATCCTGCACAGCCTTGTGCCCGCTGCTTCCCTGTCCTCATCCTGCACAGCCTTGTGCCCACTGCAGCTCTGTCCTTGCTGTGTGTGGCAAAGGATGCCTGTGCAGTCACAGACCTTGGGCAGAAGTTACGTTGCCCTCTTCCAGTGGGGTGGGTGTCCAGAGCCTCATAGCCTGTTTTCATGAGTGCGAGAAGAGAGGTGTACCGGCAGGTGCCAGACAGTATGGGATTTAAGAAAGGGGTTTGAATCACTACCTGCTTTCGCCACTGCCCAGAGTACCTGAGCAAGGGCAAAGGAGGGGTCTAGCAAAACACCAACCAGCAAGTCACAAAACTGAAAAGGAAACTTTTTCTCCTTGGAACCCAGGGGATGTCCAAGCTGCTGCTACACTGCTTGTGCTGCCAAGTGCTTTGGAGTCTTCCTTGTAATGACTGCATCATAAAACAAAGAGCTTGTGTGGTTGCAGGAGCAAATGCCTTGCAAATACAGACCAAGTGGAGGCCAGGTTTTATATGAAGAAATTGTGGTCTCACTGTTACTCTTAGTTGGCTATCTTGCAGCATTTCCACTATTAAATAAAACTTAATCTCTGAATAGTATTCTAAAATATTTATTCATTCGGCTACTAATGACTGGTGAAACATCAATGTGAAGCTGGTTTAGGCGATCAGTGACTTTTGAATTAATTCTGGATTGGCAGTTACATGGTAATTTTCTGAATATATTTCCAACAGATTCTCAACGAGTTGAACATTCCCTGTGCATTTGGAAAAAATCAGTAATCCCATGTGTAAGTGATTGCTTTCTCATGTGAACAAAGACTTCAGTAAGGGTAGAAAATGTAAATCCACTCCACCATAGTCATATCTCTGGAGCAATACATCATCATAGTAACAAATTCCAAGGGGAATTTTTCTTATGGTGAAGACAATACATTTAGAAAAAATCCTTGGGTGGCAGAGGTTTTGCTGTCTGTCCATCTTACGTAATGGAAGTCCACAACTAAGAGAAGCTATGTCACTTGATATTAATGAAATGTATCTGGAACCAGATAATTTGCCAATATTATTCCTGTCTCTAGGACTGGGATTCATCGGAGGAATTACAAGGTTTATAAGGGTCAGTTGGTGCGATTCCACAGGGGCAATTTGACCTATTCCTTCTCTTTATCAGATATTTTAAAAAAAATAAAGATGCACAAATGAATTACGTGTTCTGTTTAGTATCTGCATAAGCAGCTTAGTGTTGAATTGAGCACAGAGTGGAGGAATGCATTGTAAAAATATCCCAGAGAAGATGATCACTGAACACACAAATTCTCCTTTTCTGAGCAGAGTTAATTTCATCAGATAATTTAGTTTCATGACTTCTGTAGAGCATCCTGCATAAACATGACAGGGGTGGACCTTTTATGAAGGAGTTTCATGATGTGAACCCGCACATTTAGATGGCTGAGTCAGTTTTATACCAGTATCATTTGTGATAAAAATGACTCAAGCAACGATATTTGGACTACATTGGGTTCCATATATATGGAAGATGTTTTGGGGGAAAAGGCAACCTTGCTGTGTTTGTACATAAGGAACTTCAGACTGCAGTTGTCTGAAGTGCTGCTTCAATTCAGGGCAAAGATTATCTGTAAGCTGTAAGAAGAGAAGAAGAAGAAGATCACAAGGTGAATTATTTAATTTTAATTGGTTTGGATGTGTATTCTTCAAAAACAATACTCATAACAAACAAAACCCATTGGGTTTTAATCTGGTTCTTCTAATTGAAGCATATGTCATGAAGCATGTCAAGATGAATTTCAAGAGCAAACTAACACTGATACACATCGTTACAAAGGAAAAAGTTGCTTGGTGTGGACAAATAGGTCTGTTAGACTAATGTGTTTCTTTTTAAATTTTACAATTGTGTTGGTAATAGCAACTTTGAAATATATTTATAGACACAAACTTGGTTACGTAACTGTTCAAGTCAGTGCCCTGATACTTCATCTATGTGTTTTATTTCCAGTTTTCTGACTCGAAAAAGTGTGGGTGGGATTTTCTCTTCTAGTAGTGCTTGGAGGAGATCGTGAAATGGATTTTTCTCTGCATATTTCACATGGGGCTATTTCTCGATTGTATTTCTCTTTCTACTCCTGAAAACTACCAGGAAATGTAATCTGAAATATCAGAAATTATTATTTTCACAGAGTAGTAAAAAATGTTTGAAAATTCGGGTGACTATATACCCAGGAATATTGGCTTTATAGATGTGTGGATAATTATTTCATGGCTTTTCATTTTTTCAGTGTATTTTGCTAATGGTAGTTTGTTAGAGCAATGTCAAATGTTGACAGATCTGTCCTGTAACTGATGAAATTGCTGACATGCCCAAGACAGAAACTAAAGAGATGCTTCTTTCTTGAGCTGCCCCAGACTGCCTGTTCATAAAGGCTTTGTTGGGTTTCTTGTTGGTTTGCTCCTTTCCATTGGAACAGCTCCTTGGGTCAGCTTGGTTCTGCTTCAGCAGGGATTGAGACCCCAGACAGACCTGAACTAGATTTGTGCTTGGCTTTGGACGTGGAGTCCACCTGTGCACATCATAGCACTCCTGTCAGAAAAATACTACTTCGGATATCCATCACTGCACTTCAGCCAGGCTGCCCTCTGTAGAGAGGATTTGAGCCTTGCAGAGCTGGAGCCAACAGGAGACTGTGTAACAAAAACTAACCTGCAGCACAGTTTTGGTGGTTGTAGGGCATTTGCTGTACGTGGCATCTGCTGGTGCTTGTGGAGCGGATGCCACAGAGCCACCTCGCTGTGCTGCTGGGCTTCCATTCAGTGCTGCAGCCTTGGTGATGGAGGAGAAACAGGCCCTGCAAGGAGTCAGCAAAAAACCACTTCTGCTGCTTGTGTGGATTCACTTCCCAGAACAGTATTTCATTTGAGTGTGCATGGCTTCATCATCTGGTTTTCCATTCTGCTTCCCCTGTTGAAGTGTAGGTTACACAGAGGTAGGCCAGTGGATCACAGAGGGTCTGCAGGTCCATTAGTGACCACATGTTTTGTGAAACATTGCTGGTCTGGGATTTGAAAAAATTGCAGTGGCTTCTGTTGTACTGAATTTAGTGTCTCTTTAAGACATTTCCTTTTGCTACCTTTGGATTCCCAAAAAACGCCATGAGCTTAAACATTCATCACTTCTCCATTGTCTTGTCTTTTGATACATCTTTCTGATAAAAATATTCTTTATCCCAAGGCTGAGATTAAAAAAGGGGACTTTGTGGTTATGAACTCTTGTCTAACTTCTGAAATTTATTCATAGAGACACAGTGAAAGATTTGTGAAACATGGTGGCTAAAGCTTTGTTCCTGAAAATCCAAGTTTCACAAATCACTGTGAGAAAGTGATGGCCATCACTGTGACCCTTGTAGTAAACGGTGAGAGAGGTGGCCTGGGCATGCTTACATTTGCATTTGTCTATTTTAAGACTGAAAACACACGGTCTTAGCACTCGCTCTTGGCTTTCTGCTTTCGTCTCACCAGTACAGGCCCTCCCAAGTGCAGTGCAGCCCTGCAGTGGGAGCTCCCAGGCAGTGCCTGTGCAGGACCCTCCCGGGACTCCCACCCCCAGGTCCCTGTGCACTGCTGCAGCAGCACCTCCAGCAGTCCTGTCAGGACTGCCATGTGCTGTCGGGATGCAGTTTGGATACAGCCCTCTCAGGATGGGGAACTTGGAAGCTGTTCCAGGGATGTGAAATGGACGTGTTCTCAAATCCTTTGTAGAGAGGGCGGCTGTTACAGATCAGCTGCTGAGGAAACCGCTGGAACAACTCCTTCAAATATTTGCAGGTTTTGATTTTACTGTCACAGCTTTTGCCTTTCATGGAGTTTATTGAAGCTAAACCTGCATCGAAGTTGTAGGTTATCATATTGGACAAATTGTAAGCACCCTTCCTGTCTGTACACTTTATAAGTTGAGATCACAAATGATCTGTGGCCATTTGGAGAAGCTGGTGAAACATTCTTTTCCCATTCACTGAAAGACTCCGCAGGGTGTCTCACTGCAAGAAGGAATGTAGAAAATATGTGGTTGTCCTTGGCAGTCTGGAAACATGGATTTAATTTTGTGTTACTGTTTTTGCATTCAGTAGGAAATGAAGTTGATCATAGGGCAGTCTAATACTAATTACTGTGCATATTGCAACCACTTCATCAAGAATGACCTAGCTATTTTACTTCCTCTGCAGAGTCAGAATGAGTTTTCTTCTCTTGGTGTGGTGTTAAGGTGGAGTCTTTAGGGAATTTTTGGTTTGCTATTTTTGTAGTTTTGTAGTTTGTGAGATCACAGAGAACACAAGTTCTTCTAAAGTGGCCACCATCACATGCCTTAATTTGAAGAGCATCTATACTTTGGGATTATGCTGCTTTATTTCTGTTTTCTGGCAAGTTAGATAATACTGGTTTCGTTCAGTGTCAGGTATGAATAGCAAAGAGAACTTCTGCTTGAGTGAATGCACTGGTAAGTGCATAAATATTTGAGGATTTGCCAATTGAGGACTTGGTTTCTGACATATTCTTATCAGTTCTCTAACCGTTAGACTTTTGTGATCCCACTGAACATAGTTTCAGGAAACAAAACAGATCAACTCTTCTTGCCTTTTAAAAGGCACTTTTTTTTTCCTTGCCCTTTTTTTTTCTTTTTTTTTTTTTTTAACACCTTGCAATATGAAGGATGTGTAGGGAAGGAAGATAAATTGGGAAAGGTGGCCACAGATCCTGGGCAGAAAAAGAAGAGCAGAATGTCTGAATGTGATCTCTCTAACACAATAGTTTCATGCAGGAATGGCTGGTAGAGATACAAATAACCCTCTAATCACATCTTCATTGCTCTCAGAATTTGTGAAATGCTTCTGAGCCGTCTCAGCTGAAATGTTTTCCATTCTTTCTCATTCATACCCCCAAAATAGAAGAAATGTCAAGTTTTCCATTTGCCAAATACATGAAGATTTGGTTGAGCCTTTTCCTGTTCGCATGTGTTTAGAGTTTTGGTAAAGTACTGTGAACAGGGTCCTTAGTCTCTCATGTTTCTCTAGATGCCAGGCAGACACCAGCTCCTTGCTTTATGTTGTTATTTTTCATAGCTCCATTTGTTGAACCGTCTTTCCAGTTACTTGGCTTCTTAGGCTCTTTTTCCCCTCCTCTGCGCTTTCTGTAGATAAATATAGCCTTATTCCAAAGATAACTTGGAATGGTACTGTAGATATTTCCACTCAGTTCATGGGAAAAAGAAGGTCTAGGGATGTGTTTTGAAATTTTTGTTACTTTGTTTGTAAAACGCTCTGTAGCCCTAGGTGTTTCCATATGAAAGTTGCTAAAATGGCCTCATAGACAGATCTGTGAGTTGCTGACTGCAGAAACTTGAAACACGTGGGGGCTGTGTTTCTGAGACTTTGCTCTTCTGCAGCTCCTCATCCCTATTCCTTGCTGCCCCCGGGGCATGTGCTGGTGCAGGTAGGGCAGGGGTTGCACAGTGCATGAGCCCTGTGGTATAGCAGAAAGCAGAGGTGTGAGGGACACTTCGCCTTTGGTCCCTGGGCAGTGTGAGCCGATCTCTCACCTTCATCCCATTAACAGCCGTTGCATCACTGTGACAACTGCAGCAGTTGTGTGGATGGGGAAGCCTGTGCAGTGTTCAGTAACAGTTCACTGAAGTTCTGGTAGTTGAAAATTAAGACTCGGGAAGGAGTGTTTGTGCAATGAACAGTGGTCGACATGAGCATCGTGTTTGTTAATCATACAGTATTACAGCCATGGAAATCATCTGACTTCTGCATTTGAAAACAGACTCCTGAAGCTTGGGAAGCCACAATTGGTATCATAGTGTGTTACATCTTGCTGTTGTTGGATTAAGAACAGGTTTTTGTAAACTGTTAACTCCAGGTAAATTTTTAAATCTAGTTTTAATCATGCTCTTTTTTTTCCTTTTAGATTTTATTCACTTCTCTATTAGTTATTGGACTTTCCTTTCCTTTGGTGCTTGTATAAAGAAAAGTTGACAGGGAAAGTCATGCTGCTTGCAGCTCTGTTGTAAGACTGGTGTTCATAGAACAGTTTCTAATGTTATGCTAATAGTGATAAACTATGAGTAAAAAATAATAAGATAACTTAAGAAGCTTTCAAGCAGTAGGTAAGGGATGGCATTTTAATATATTTTAGGGAATAGAGAACATGTTTAAAATGTGAGGCAGCTGTTGTAGTTTATGCGAAACTCCCAATATTTGTGTAACCAGTTTGTTCCATATGTAATCTTTCTTTGAGAATGTCAGTTTTGCACACAGGTTCAAAGGCCTTGGCTAGGGGAAAAGGCCAGGCAGACTTGGGATAGTCCACTTGAGTCCAAGAGCTGTAGGAGCTGATTGCAGGTGACCTATCTTCTTCCCAGGTCATAACAGAAGGTGACAGATGTACCATAAAAATCCTGTTTGTCTATAGAGAAATGTCCCAGGAAATGAGCATGGCCAGTGAGAACCATTTCCTCTTTTCTCTGCGTGGTGTTAGTGGGAAGCAGAGCATAAGAGGGACACATTTCACTGCTGCTCACAGTATGACTGTGGAGAGTGCTAGCAGGGTGGCATCCAGGTGATCTAGGTGGCCCATCTGGCCTTGTGTTAGCCAGCAGAGGTAAAAACCTTGAGCTAGATGGTGGACCCTCAGCCTGGGTTCTGGGCCAGCTGGGAAGACCTTGAACTTCAGAGGAAGGTAGACTTACCTTTGGACTTCATGGACCAGCTGGTGTTTGTCCTGAACAAAATCCTTTGATTCCCTCATCTTCCAGTTATAAGGGTCACCCATGTATTAAGCCAGGCTTGCCCCAATAGTGTTTCCAATTACCTTATACACAGAGTTAAAAGAAAGTGCAGTTTCATTTCATACCTGTATTGGGTGTATCCATAATCCCTCCCTGTGTATTAGACCCAGTATTTCTCAAAGTGTCAATCAGTCTTTCCGTGAATTATTTTTTATAAAGCACAGAAGTCCTATTTCTTCAATATCTGTGTGTTTTCAGATGAAATGCTCAAAACAAGTTTTAGTGGATTAGTCTTTCTGAATCTTTATTGACCAATCCACTTTTTCTGGGATGTGTGTTGTATCCATATGCATATGTGTATATACAGGGTGCTGTATGGTGGTAGTGTAATATCTCTATATATTTTAGTATTCTTTCTGGAGAAGGCAGGTTTATTAATTTGTTTGAAGAAAGTACGTTTTGGCATAATTTCTTTTGTTAGTATTTGAATGCTTGAATCATGATTTTTGTCGTCGTCACTTATGACTTAACTTCTGATGTCAGAAAGCCTTAGCTCAAGGCTAGAGTTGTCACATGCGGGTTGTGATTACTGACCATGTTTTTTCTGGCTTTTACAACTCTATCACCATGACACCTGGATTCCTATTGTATCCAGTTTTCAGTGTGTGGGAATCTGCCCTCTGTATGATCTTAAGTAAAAGTGACATTCCTCCTATTTTGATGGAACTGGCTTTTGTAGGAATAAAACTTGCAGATTTTGTTAGAGTTGTTTCCTTTTACAGGAACCTCCAGGGTTCAGATGAATAAAAACAGAAAGGGCTTAAATGGTTTTAAAATGTCTTTTTCTGAACTTTTGAAACAAAAACATAGAGTCTTTCTTAATACAAAAACTTATTTTCACTTGGGTTTTGAATTTTGACTTGGGAAAATCAAGCTGCTTGTTTCATCAGAATAAAGTACTTACATAAAAACTGGTTTTGGAGGTGTTGGAGGGTCCTTGGTAGAGAAAGTTCCATTCTCCTCAAAGTTCTCTGTAGCTGGGAACACAGATTGTTTTCCTCACATGTTCACCTGCTTGTCCTGGAGTAAAAGAAGAGAAGGTGAGAGGTACATCTCCAGTGTGTCCAGAGCTACAGTGGCTTGATAAAATGGTTGTTCCCCTTTCCCCTTTGCAAAACAGAAGTGCTCAGCTCTTGCCCTTCTTGTTCTGTTTCAGTAAAGCTCTGATGAAACTCTGGAGCTTATACTGGATTATCTGTACTGTATTTTTTCACAGATGTTTTGACTTTTATTTTGGAAATCCCATAGTTCTGTCAGGCAGTTTTGGTACAGCAAAAAACAAGTGAGAATTCAGGGGCCTTGTTTTTAGATAGATTTCAAGAAACTCTTGTTGGCTTTCTTTCCATTCCAGGTGTCCCTGAGAGCAGTCTGTATGCGCGTGGTTCTTATTGGTGGCATTTGTCCTGTTTCTGAATTGTGAACCTGTTTGGTTTTTTGGGTGTTTCTTTCTTTTGCTGCTGGTTTATTAAATGAGAATGGGAGGCTTAGGCAGGCTGTAAATTACTTAGTGGAACGTAGTGGTTACCAGAGGAGAATGTTGAGGCTAAAGATTAAGTGGTAATCCCACAAAAGGTGGAATTTTGTTTAATTACTATGTCCACAGCTAGTACAAGTGCAGCTGGGAGAGGATACTAGTCCTTGTGGGATTTTTAGGTTTAAATCAATGTCTCCAGTAGTTCAGGTCCACATGGGCTGTAGAAGCAAGCACAAATTTACTGTGCTGTGTTATGTTGCTCTTCCACTTTCTGTGAAAAATTCATCTCTGGCATTAGGTCACAAAAACCCTGGACTGAACAGGCTGTGGGTTTCTTCCAGTTTGGTGGTTTTCATGTTGTTACACTTTTGATAAGATTCCCCATTTTGTGTCTGAGGCTTTTTTCCCTATGACTGGATATGGTTTTAGTAATAAATGTGCAAATCTCCGGGGATTTCAGTGCACAGGTATGTGTATATACTGCAGTGTGCTTTTTATGTCAAAAGGCAGCCTGGCTGCCAGGGCAGCTGTTCTCTCTTGCACTTAGAAACAAAATGTACTGTTTTAGGGCAGGTGACCTATTTTCGTTACTAAAGAGCAAATACTCAGAGAACAGTGATAGGATAATTGCTTGAGACAACTGGTCTGAAGTGGGCTTGTGCAGGCCATTTGACTAGCAAACACGTTAGGTAAGGTCATTTTGTTGATGAATAACTTGGGGATACCAGAAGAGGAGCATGGGTAGGGCTGCAGCCCAGCTCTGTCCGTGGGGTGAAGTTGTTTGGATTGTGACATACACCTGTGTATCTGTTACAAGGGAGCATGGTTTCCACCTCCATACTTTAAGATCCTTTATTCCTTTGTGAAAGGCAAATGACTGAAGAGATTGGCCAGCTCAGATATGAGTGTGGATCAGAGCTTTATAAAAGATCTTTCCTTTGTTTTCATCCCAACATATTTCTGCTTTGTTGGCAATCCCCTCCTGTTAATTGCCAGTACTCATTCTGTCAGTGCGTATGTACGGTGCAGTTATGTCTGGTAATTTTTTATTGCTCTGCTCTTAAAGCATCCAAGGTAGCACAGCCAGTTGGTCTTGCTAATACGATTGTAAATGTATTTCTTTCTTGGCTTGCTGCAGCATGCGTGCACTTGTTCAATTTTCCTTTCATTAGCTTGTATGACATATTTTTGGTATTAGAATCAGGACTACATGGACTTTATTCGTAAAAGTGGAATAACTGTAATTTATTATTCTGCCCACTTTTAAAGGTAGTAGTCAGTGTCAAATTTTATACAGCTTGTGGGTTTTTGCATTTGTTTCTTATGGCCCCTTACACCTGACTGCTGTTGTCAGTTGTTCTCTGTGCTGCAGTTTTTAACCTCGCTGATGGGTTCTCTGTTGTCTGCCTGGGTGATATAAATATTGCAGAGCTCTACGCCTCTCACTGCTTTTTTTTCTGTAACTATTTTTAGCACAATTGCATTATATATCCTTCCAAGAGAAATTCTGTTCAAAGAGTGGTTACAGGCTTGGTGGAGAACTTCCTAAGGTTAGATTGAAAAGCTAAGATGCTCAGAACAGACTCTTTTTGACACTTCCACTTCAGTGTTTATAGGTGTGTATAATTCTGTGGTATAGTCTAGTGTGATGGTGGTGAGGGTGGTGGTTTTTAAGACAGAATATAAGGAATTTGGAAAAATGAATTGCGTAGTAGAGCAGACACTGAAGGTTATTAAAAATGTAACTATGCTTTCAAATGTCCATGGAGCATTGGGAAATTATAACTGATGGCAGTGCAGGATGCAGGTTCCAGTAAAAGTATATGAAAGAGAAATGTAAATTTAGCTAATTTGACATCATTTGGGTTTCATTAATTTTTATGTTTAATCTGGATAAGCAGATGGAGAAAAAAATACAAACAAAAAGGAATTGGGTTACTTTTAATTATGTAACTTTCCTGAAAAGGCATTTTTTTTTTCAGGCAGCTGTCTGATCAATGGCAAAATTCATAACAGCTCCCCAAGTATTTAAGATCTCTATTAATTGGAGTTCCTTCTCTATGTAAAAAATTGTTCTCTTTAGCTGTTTTGCATATGAAAGATGAAGAAGACCATTTTTTCTCATGAGATTAAAAAATAAATAAAACAATTAATTAGAATGAAATAATTTTCTAAACTTAAGGGAATTAATAACAAACAAAGCTTCTGGAGTAGCCAGCTTTTATTTTGCAACTTGCAAGTATAATGTAATGTAAAAGGAAGGCTTTATACAAACACATTTATTCCATGATAGTTTAAGAGCCACAGTCAGCTATATTGTTAAAGCGGTGTAGATCTTTTGGTTCTTAAGTATATTTTGCTGCTTTTGCCTTCATATATAGAAGTAGGCTTGGTCAGATTTGGGGGGAAAAAGAAACTGGAAATTTCCCCCGGAAGTATTAGAGCTGGTCTTTTTCTGTCACCCTGGGGATACTGCTATCAAAACTCTGCTTTGAAAACGGGGCAATTTGTATTGATGAGCTCTATATTTTGTAATTATACGGAACAAGAGCTGTAGGAGTTTGGTTTGTGTTGAGGGGCACAGCCCAAAAGAACCCCAAAAACCAAAAAGGTAATTTTTGCCTATTTCTGTACCATTTGCCATCCTTGGTTCACTGCAATGGATATAAGAGATATGAGATGTGCCTTAGACGAGTAGCTGGCACTCTGTGGGTGGCACTCTCAGACACTGTAGTTAAAAACCCTACTAACAGTTGCTGTCTGATCAGTTAACTCCCCCAAACTGATAGAGGAAACTTTTCACAAGCTCTTTGGATTCCTGAGGACCCTCAGAGCAGTATCATGTGGTTGTTCAGTAGAGGGTTGTTTTTGGGCTTTGATTTAGAGGTTTGCTGGGGGGTTTTTGGTGTGTTTTCTTTGTTTTTTCTTTGCACACTCATTTTGAGATGCTCTTGCTGCCCTTGTGCAATAGCAAACTGTCCTCTTAGTTGTGCTGGTGAAGACACTTGTGTAGTTGTACTGTAAGCATGTTCCTGGTGATTTGTTGTAGTTTTTTTTAAGATATTGGGGCTTGTCAAGGATGAGGGCTTTCCTGAAGCATTGCTACCAGTGAAAACACATCATTGAGCTGTAATCTGACTGAGATGGCACAGTGCCGTGCTAGTAAATTTATGGTACACCTGGCTCCCAAAGCAGAGTTTCTCTCCAGAAGAGCATGGAGGTATCATCGTGTGCAGTATTGACTCAGTTATAATCTGGTGGGTGCGTGTGCTACAAACCTGCCATAAAGGTTTCTTGACTTGCAAACCTGTTTTTTCAAGTCACTTAAATGCTATAGAAAAGTCTTCCAGTGCCAGGTAAAGCAACATTTGGGGGAAAAAAATGCTTTACCTCAACTTCATGACTCCTTGATGTTTACAGGCTTGGTGAGAAATGGTCATTTGCATGGCACAGCTCAGCATTCTGCTGCATCTTTCAGCCTGATGTTCTAATGCAGTAGCAGTGCAGCAGCCTGGGCTGGCACAGGCGTTTGGACCACGCTGAAGCAGATAAACACTACCCAGGGACTCTGACCTGAGGAGAGGGGACTGGCAACAGGAACTGGTCTTCACTTGCTGTCTTCTGATTACCAGGTTTCAAACTGCAGTGTAGAAAAGGGAGATTGCTTTTAAGCCATAAACAAGTTAATAGTATTTCTCTGTAGATGCAATTGCTTGATTTTCGTGGGAATGTCCCTCTCCTGCTGTTGTATTGCTGTTGTGAGCAGATTTTGTCACTAGGATGGAAAACTTCCCATTTTAATAGTATGTGAGGAGACAAATTCATAGACCCTGGCTTACCTTTCCTTGGTCACTGACCAGGTGCAAATAATGAACGTATTAGACTGAATTAGTCTTTGAAAGGAAATTGTCTGAAATCCATCTGGTAGAGTGCTGAAAAGCAGATTCAATAAAATTCTAGAAAATTGACTGTAGGAAAGAATTTTTTGCTGGCAGAAAGCTGAGTTGGATGACCTGAGGAGAGCCCTTAGTATGAAATTTGTGACACAAAGGCAAACAGAAATAAATGATGGATCCTGAGCACATTTTCAAACTGCATTTTCAAGAAATGGAAAATTTAAATCAGCTTTTTTCCAGCTGATCTGTAACATGAATTCCTCAGCAAAGTGTTGCATTGTGGATGGCTTTAGTGTGGTGGGACAACCTAGCATTCCGAGGACGGTAATACGTGCAGAATTAACTTACTACCTTTAACTTATTACCCATCTTAACTGAGCCACTGAGACGTCACCTGATCTCAAGCTATGGTGCAAACAAAGAAAAATTATCAGTAGTTTTAGCTCTGTGTTCATACTTGCTATCAATTTCTGTGACCAGAGATGAATGACGTGTTCTTACTGTGTAACAGTTATATACCCACACCATTCTAGAAGGTTCTTGCAGTAACAGACTGCTTTTTTCTCCAGTGGTAGTGAGATGCTGGCTGAGCATTCCTTTCTACACACGTATCTTTGGTGTGTTGCCTCTTTGCAGTAGTGGTAGATTCCCTAAATCTAGTGAGACTTGAGTGTCTTGTGTGCTGGGTTTTGCTGGAGTCTTAACACCTGACAGCTTGTCCCTCACTGATGCTCCACAAGAAGTGTTCATCTTGCAGGAGAGTGAAGCAAGTTGTATCATACTCCTTTTTTGATGCTAATCTGTTCTTCATAACGTATGTCCTTGCAGATGTCTAAAGACAGTAGTGGATAGGAGTGTGGATTTAGTCCCAGTTGTGGTTAAACTCCCGAGCACTGCTGGAGGGCACAACAGAAGCAGTGTATATCTCAGATGGAGTTTCTTGTGTTGCCCTTCAGCTTCAGGACAATAGAAGGCACTATACAATATCAAAGTGACAAAACTTAATGTGTACGCTTGGTGGTGTAAAAACCAAAGAAAACTTCTGAAGCTTTGAAAACTTCTGAAGCTTTTGGCTTATTTTGCCTGAATCAAAACTCAAGGTTACCCTTAGGTTTGTTGGAAATGAACATCCATTGGAAACAGCTTTTTTATGGTTTTGTTTTAATGCACTTCCTAGATTGAAGTTTCCAAATACAGAAAATCTAATTTTGCTTCCAAGTCTGAGAAAATGTCAGAAAATGGAAAACGGTCAACACTGCTATTACCTTGGTAAGAGAAGTAATTGTTCCTTTTTGGCACTACCTGCAAATACAGTCATGAGCTGAAAAGTAGCAGGCTTTCTTAAATCTCCTCTTTGCTTGTTATTCTTCAGGAAATTGTATTCTGGAGTATTAAACACAGGCTGTCCTTTAACCACACCAACTCAGTCCCATCACGTTGACACATTCCTTGGCAGCTGCCACGGGTAACGTGTGCAGGGTGCTCCTCGTTTCCCTCCTTCCTGCCCTGGGGAGCTCTGGAGGGGCTGGCACTACCTGCACCACCCTGCGTGCCTGGCTGGGAGGCTTGGCCCGGGCTTGGCACCTGCCCTCCAGCCTGCACATCACCCACAAACTTGGGGAGCTTCATGAGCAACAGTGAAGCAATTCTCTGGCTCTGTGAAATTGTGCTGCTCATGCTGTGCAATTTAAAGACAAAATGCTTCCTGCTAATTATTAACAGTTACTTTGTAGGAACAGACTCATTATAGGAGCACTGAACCCTGGCCTGCTGTCCTTTTCGGCACCTGAACAATGCGGTAGGGAGGGGTAAAAATGGCGAGGGAAACTGGAGTGCTGGCACCAATTAGTCCCGAGATTAGTCCTGAAAGAGGATTGCAATTTCAAGGCCAAAAAGAGAAGGGAGTGGGTAAAAGGATTTGAAATGAGATTATAGGACCTAAAAGCGCCTTTCTTTTGTTAGGGAAGTAATTCAGCAGTTTTGCTCAAGCCAGTGAGACAATCCAGTTTAGTGGCTGAAGCAAGAGATGTGTGTCCTGTTGATTTTTAAGGTTCTTTAACTGAGCTGATCCCCGGTTGCATTTGTTACTGCTTCCTGTGAAATCCAAGTGTTTTCAACAAACAAACAAAAACATGGAGGAAAACATTAAAAAGCCTGTTGTTTTTCAGGAAGCTTATTTGTATTCTTTAAAAGGGAAGCCAAGAAAAGGAGGCAGATTGAACTCCCTCTTTTCCTTTGGGGAAACTTTTTTCCCGGTGGTTACTATGAAACTAGCACTGGAGTCACCCTTTCACGACCCATCCTACAGATGAATTTCAGTGCCAGTTTTTGTTTGTTGGCCTGCTCAAAGATGCAAATCAGGCAGTTCCTACTTCAATTAAAAGCGCCGTCTCCGGTCAGTGCCGTAGTGGTGAACTTCGTTCTCTTCCTTGGAGAGGGAGGCAGGCACTAAGCCTTGCTGCCCTGTTGAAGAGACCACAATACACACTCATGTAACACCGTAATGGTCTGGGACTGAAGACTGGAGCTTGCTTGGAGACAGCAGAAAGAGAGGTCTTCCCTCTTCCTCTCCCTCAGAAGGAGAATTGCAAAAGAGAGAATTACCAAGAAGAATTACAGACATTGTGAACTTAATAGGAAATGTTTTGATGCAGTCTATTCATGCAAGACTGTGTGAAATAGTGACACTTCTTCTGCCATTCCCAAGAGGGAAGCTGTTTCTCTTGGGGTGACTTAGAGTCAATAGTTGGGTAGGGATCACACAACTGTTATGCATTACCAGCTTTTTTCTTTCTTTACTTTTTCAGTGGAACTTCTTAGTATGAAACACCTATGCAGGCAGGCTTGAAACCTTTGCTTTCAGTTTGATATGCCCACAAGTTTAGGGAAGTCTCTCATCATGACGGTGTTATGAGTTCTGCCATGCTCTTGATTTCCCTTCTGCATTTCACGTAAGCCTTTGTTAAAACTGCTTTCATAGGCAAATAATAGAATCATTACGGTTTGAAAAGACCTCTAAGTTCAATGCTTAAAGCTGTTCTCCAGTGTGGCACTGAGAGGTCAGCAAGCGTCATCTTGCCACTCAGACTACTGTAGCCAGAATAATGGGCAAGATTGGGTTGTCTGGGGAACACACAGAGAATAACAACAACCTTTCCTTTAAAAGAAGGGACCCTTCATCTCTAGACAAAGCCATTAAAATAGTGCATTCTGCATACCTTTCTTTGAGCTGAGTTGTAATCTTTGGACTTGTTTATAACCGAGTATCTTAGTATCCAAAACCCGTGTTAATGCTAAATTTTTGTCCATTTTGTTTTTATTCCATTATACTTCTCTCGCATTATCTAATGAACCTGACGTGCTTCTTTCTAGCCTTCACAACCTAGTCTAGAGTCCCTCTAAGAAAAGAGGGAAAGGGAGACTGAGAGACAAACTCGTCAGCTGAGTTTCCACACAAGCTGATGAAGAAACACAGGCCCTTGTCCTGTCTATAGGATTTGTGTAAATAGCTTTAATAAGACTTTACTTGTGAAGTTATCCCATGCTGAGATGGTAAGGGCTGTACAAATGAGCCATAAAATTTCTGAAACAGAATAAAGACAGTAGTAAAACCCAAAAATAGATTCAGCAGAGGAGCTAGTGTGGAGGAGGAGATGGTTTATAAACAGGGATTGGTAGTGACAACAGAATGGCAGGTCCTCTTAGGAGTAGGACAGAAGAATGGTTTCAAAAGGGTTAGGAATGGAATGAGATGACAGCAATTTCTTCTGAAGGCATCCAAGGCTGCTTTGCTTCGAGTCATGTTTTTCTGTGATCTGAAATTTAGGTGCAGGGATTTCTAAAGATGAGTTGTTGGCTGAGCATGTTCCAGTTGAACTGAGAAGTGCAGGTGTATTGGCCACATGTAGCAGAGACAGCTATCTGGATGGTTCAGTCCTGCAAATGGCTGAGCTTGCTGCTTTCCAGTTCATGCATATTTACTATTAGCCCTTTGTGTGTTGGCTGGAAAATTCAGTGATGTTCTGCACACGACGTTATTAAAAAGGCTTAACTATCAATGAAACCACCAACATGAGAATTAACTGGAGTGGTTTGGCAAAGTAATTTGTTCCATTTTTTCCTTCCCCGGTTTGTCAGAATTCACATTGACGCATGAAGAAAGTATTTCTGCTTAATTGGTTGTAGTAAACGGATACTTTATAAATTAATTGCTGCTTGAATGTTTAAAAGATTGTGTCCCATTCATTTTATGACTGATGGGTATCATTTCACTAGAATGAACGAGCTTGCATCATCTGATGTTTGAAAAGCATAGTTCGATACTTTCTGTGATTTGCTGCTTTAGAGGGCTCAAATGCTGTCGGGGGTTGTCAGGGTGTCACTGTCTCTTTCTAAACACCAGTGTACCATAAGTAATTGTTTCCTGTAATCTAGTTCACTGATTTTCTATACTTAAGGTGATCCAAGGAACAGCTTTACTCCAGGGTTTAATTACATGGAGAGACAGTGCATATACATTCTTGAACATATTTTTGGTAGTTAATAAGGGTATTTTACAACTGCACGGCAGATACCGATTCAACTGAAAGGAGAATTATACAGTATCTGGTAGGTAACCATGCCCGTCCTTAGCAGGTCCTTTTGGTGCCTGCAAAGATTGTGCTCTTCATTACTGAAATACCTCTGGTTTTGGAGTTGCCCACCAGCCAATGGACCTCCCAGAACCTCTTGGTTTGTTGAGGAGAGAACTTGTGGTCAGGGAGGGGCACTGAGGATTGCTGAACTGCCATATTTGGGTTTATTCTGTAACTTTCTTGGGCTTTACCAAGAGTAGATGGCCTAGACTCTCCCTCTATGGTTTTGTGTTTTGGCACCAGGTTGCTAACAAACTGCTGTAAATATACATAGAAAAAGGAAACTCTGATATTTATGACTTTTTGTGACTTTTTTTCACATTCATAATGGTTTTTTTTCAACCTTCAAAACATGGCATCACAGTAGATAAAACAGAGATGTAGAAACAAGTATCTCATTGCAAAAGCAATTTTAAAGCTTCACCTTCATATACCCATTATTCCTACACCTCTGCTTTCTATTGCAAATCCCCAAGTGAAGAGCAGTTAAAGCCTTGTCTTACTGAGTGCATCCAACTTCTGCACAAACAGCTGAGGAGAAGCAGCAAACAGAAGGAAACAGACCACGTCATGGATTCCTCCAGGGAAGCTGAGATTTGTTGAAATGACAATGTTTTAAGACAATTTTGGTAAAAGTAGTCTCCTTTTTAGCAATACAGTTTCATCAGTCATACGAGAAATCACTGGCTTGAAGGTAGAAGAGAGACTTCTCACTATAAATTCTGTGAAGGTCAGCTTTTCTTTTCCTCACTGAGTTCCTTCATTCATGTACATAATATTGTAACTTGAGCGGATTATTAGAACATTATTAAGCACAATGTTAGTATTCTCAACAGGCTGAACAGCTGTTCATAGAGGTAAGGATTAGGGATAAAGATGCACACTGAATTTTATTTCCCATTACAGGTGGGAGGTTTATTTTTCTGTTAAATGAAAGTGGCTAAAATGAGTCAAAATTAAGTCCTCTGAGTATTTGTCTACAGTTAGGTGTGCTGAATGTATGAAGTTCTCTATTTCATAGCTCTGCTTTGAAAATTTTAAGTAGAAGGTACTGGAAGTTGAGTGCTGTGGTTATTGCTCCTGTAAAATTAACTAGGACCACTCTTGTTCTGGAGACCAGGGAAATCCAAATCATGCACGCTTCCTAACCACAGTTCAGTGGGATTCTTCATTTTGGCAGAGGCTGTAGAGAGGGAAGGGACTTCTGCAGTGTAAATATCTGTCAGGTCTCATCTGCTCTGCCCCTTGAATTGGAGGCCTTGTTGAGTTGAAGAGATCTCAAGAATAAGTGGAAAATTTTCATCTTCTCCTGACTATATTCAGCTGATAGGATAGAATTTGGTCAAACTTGTGCCATTTGCTTTAAATTTATTGTGAAGTGGAAGGCATATTAGAATTCAGCTTTTAATTTCCTCTGCAGCCAACCTGAAACATTTGGGATACCTTTAGGAGAAAAGCTGAGCTCTTGTAGGTGCAGCTAGTGTGAGTCAGTGATGAGGAGCCCTAAAAACAGCAGTATGAGTTCTGGGTTGTCAGCAGGAGCTGAGAGGAGTGTCTGGGGGCTGGTCCTGCTCTGCCGCTGTTTACTGGGTGTTTTTGGAGATACGTTGTTACCTCTGTGTGTATGTTTTCCTTTCTCTTAATAATAGAGAAATTATTTCTCTATGGCTCTGTAGGTGGGAGAATTGATATAGGTGGTGTCTCTACAGTGCTTATGAATGCAAAAAATGATATATTCTGTTTTGTCTTTTTTGTTGCGTCTGTAGACCCAGACTCCGGGGTGAAACAGCCCCTTGTTGGATGCTGTAGGTTTTTTTATGCATGTATTGGTATGTCTCTCTTCCATTCCTAAACTACAGCTCTCAGTTCTTCAGAAGGAATAATCTTGGGAATATGAATGAGTGAAAACTGACACATTTTGATACTAAATTTTTTATGCCTTAGCAGTTTATTTCTAAAAATGTATCTCTAAGGATAACACATTATTTATGCATTAAACTTATGTGTTGGTGATAGCATCCACAAACTATCTGTCATTTGTCTTTTGAGCACCTTGCTTGCTGTGCAGTATGGTCCTCAGGCTCAGATCTTCTGGGGAACAAGGGTATGACCACTGAACGTAGGACTCATGTAGTAGATACGCATGAAGAGGTAGAATTGAGATGATAAAATATGTAATTGGGATTTCTCAAATATGTGAATACTTGACTTCTGTTTTGATGCTGTTGTCATCATCATCATATTTTCTGCTTTTACATAACTTTCTGCCATGTGCATCAAGCACTTCGGTGTATGGCCCAGTGAGTACAAATTTCTGCAGCCTCCTCTGGAGCAGTGTTGCAGATCCTATAAGCACATTATGCTTCCCAGGGAAAAATACCCTTAGCATCTGGGAGAGGTTAAATGTTCCAGGGGAGAGGTTAAACATTTGTTTGTCCTCTGCTGCTGTAATTCCAGAAGCCAGATTAGTTCTGAATCATCTGAACCACATTCATTCAAGATTAATGAGAAAGACCAAGTATGGAAACTTTCAGCTGGTAAGCACCTTGGCTTTGAGCAAGTGGTGGAGGGGGAGCTCATACTCGCAGCAGCCTGTGGGTTATGCTTTGTGTATTTAAATTGGTGAAATGGAGAATCACACCATTACAGATAAACAAGAATTTCAGCAAGCGACATGAAGCAGTTGGCGGAGGACACACACACACACACACAACTTTAAGGCCTTACCCCCCGTTTTTCCCATCTATTTCTGTTTCAGTTGAGGTCAGATTTGCCCATTTGCATATGCACATGTTTATAACTTCGTGCATGTTCAAGGTACATTGGTGTCTTTAAAATGAACAAGTGGTGTGTTCTCAGGAATGGGTGATGAGCCATTCCAGCGGAGGTGTGCATATCGTCACTCTCAAGTCCAGCTGACTGACAGGCCATGGTTAAGCCATGGTTAGAGATGTGAGTAGGAGCCTCATGCCGGAAATATTTCTGAAATCTGGGCAGGTCTATCAGCGAAGCTGTTTGAAATTCCACAAGATAATAAATGGAGAATTCTGGGCTAGAATAACAGAAGTCAATTGTGTGACCTTAAGCTTTTAAAAAAATTAATCAGTTTAGATTTGGGAGAATCCTCCTTTTAGAAGAACATTACGGTGTTGTGCCTGGTTAATAGCTCTGCAGTTTCACTGCAGTTGCTCAGGTGGTCAGTGTGGATGTTCTCTAGAGCCTCGTCTGTACTGTGGTATTAATTACTAGAGCAGACTCTTTACATTAAGTTTAAAGTGAAGGTGGGCCTTAGGTATAGACAGTTTCTAGGACTCGTTTGTTTTCCAGAACCTGAGAATAAAGAATTTCTTTTCTTTTGTTCCAGTGCACTATTAAGCAAGTAAAACCAAACCAGAACTGCACCTCTTGTTTCCCATCACTTGTTTTGCAGCAAATGGAAGCAGAAGACTTAAGTGCTTCTTTTCTAATTTTGTAGAATAGAAGAGAATCAAACTTCTCCCTGTTGGCCAGGTCAGTGTTTGATGCTGCTGTAGCCCAGAAGAGGCCATAGTCCTCTGTAGTCTCAGAGGCCAGTGGCTGTCTGTAAATGGAATATTCTATTCATCTGGGCTTCAGGGCACTGACTTGTGGTTCCTGCTTGAGCTGGCACAGGCACGCTCTGTAGCACAGGAGCAAGTTTAGGTAACTCTGAAGTTTCCCCTGCCTGACCAGTTATTCATCCAGTGATAGATAGTCTTGGAACCATTTAATAGCAGTTGTGAAATAAGGAGAAACAGAGCACTTTAGCATGTGAAGTAACCTTGTATTTTCCCTTACTTCAGAATAAGGGAAGTGGGAACAAATAACAACTATGCTCTAGAAGTGAGCTGTGTTGGTCTCTCCTTAACTACATGCACTTCACAAGACTATTCCCTCACCTATTGTGTTGTTACTTAACGATTCTTTATTCCTTCCAGAGATATGTAGTCTGTGTCAGTAAGCCTGTTTTTGGGACAAAAGAAGAAAAATAAAATTCAGACATAAAGGATGAAATTACTTGCCTGGAGTCTCTGTGTGATTTCGGTGGTAGAGGCAGAATTAGAACTGGCGGCTGATAGACAGCCTCTCCCAATTCCCAATGGAGACAATTTTTTTAAATTAAAAGTAATATGGGACAGTTGCCTCACCATGAATTTTCAAATATATCTGGACTTTCTCCTGTTTCAGTATTCAGCTGTTCTATTCAAGATAGAATTATCTTGTGTTCACAAAATATATCTTAAAATATTTAAACACAGATTAATGAGAGATTTTCATTTTGCACTATGAGGCTGGTGTACCTCAAATAGCCATCTCTCTTGAAACAACAACTCTCTAGAAATTATGATATTTTCATTTATTTAAACAAACCCTATGTTGTTGTCCATAAATAAATCATATTCAGCTCTCAGCAAAGACCAACATTCTGGCTGAAGGCTACAGAGTCTCACAGAGGGGACAGGAAGGCTTCATACATCACACTAGCAGTGAGAGGGGCCGTTTGAGCACCACAGCAGAGTCACTGATGGGCTCCAAAGGACACATGACCATGTTTTTCTTGAAATTAGGAATTACCATTTTTATCCCTGCTTCTGGAAATTTGAGAAGCTTTTTTTTTAACNNTGTTCTTGATTAATTACTTATTTTAAGTGAAGACCATGCCAGGAGAATGACTTTGGCTATTTGGAGAATGTAAACATTTGACCAACTTTTCACTTCATCCTCCAAAAAGCATTAAATTTTGTTTTCAGGCATTTTGTTTGTGAGTGGCTTTCATGAGCAACTTTTCTTTAGTCTTTAATGAAATTTAGATGTATTCCCTTTGTCAGTTGTGTCATACAGAAAACTTCTTTAGAGTGCACAAGGGATCAAAATTTTATTGTTCACTTGAAAATGTGTTAGACACCCTAGAGAAACCAGGAAAGACTCCATCTAGGAGCTTAAAGTCTCGATCTCACATGTTGCAGTAAGTGAGAGATACCAAGAGACAGTAAAAGAGGAAATTGCAGAGAAAAGAGAAGCATTCCCAGAATATTAGATTAGCAGTCATAAATTAAAAATCCGTATTGTGAATTTATAAAACTCTTCAACAATACTGTTTTGTCAGTTATGGAAAATTTGAGGAGATGGAGTAATGGGTTTATATATTTAAAATCTCTAAAGTAATCAGTTTTCATTGAAGGCAGGAAATACCTTAACACCAGCCTTTGAGGTGTTTTTTTTAATGTATTGTCGTTGGCCTAGGTTAGTAGAGGTTTTTTCGCTTTACTTGGAGAGGAAGCTTGCTTGTTTTGTTGCTGGGTGATTGCTGATTGCGATATTAACTGCCAGCTAGCTGCTGGCAAGGATTAGACTTTTTCTTTTCCTCAGTAGCAAAACACAAACATTACAGGTCCAGCAGTAGATAAATACTTCTGTATTGCTCAAAATGTATAATGACAGTGATCAATTCATTAAAACAACTATGGTCATATACCCAGATAGAGAGAATTAGACCCTCTTTGCAGTGCAGTAGTGTTGTTCGCCCCCATGCAGTAATAGCATTAAAATTGAGTGTAGAAAAGGAAGCTGATACAACAGTGGAAGGATGTGAGGTCTCCGGTGCAAGCAGAGAAGAGCTGACAAGCGTTAGAAGAGTCACCAATCAGAAGGAGCTGCTGTCTGTCTTGTGTTCACTCTGCAAGCTCATGGCAGTGTGGTTTGGACCAAGTGACCTCCTCCTGGGCCATTCAACAGTATATGCAGACCATGTTTGTTCAGCACAGGAGCCAAGAAGGCTGCTCACCGCTGTAGTCGGGAACATTTCCCATGCCTTACACAGGGTGATTGCCATAAGGAAGCACTTTCATCTTCCAGCATCAAGGAATGCTGTATTCCCACAAAAACATACTTAAGCTTTTTTCCTCAGTTACAGCACCATCCTAAATTTACTTCTCAAGTAATGGTAAAAACCAAAGTCTTCCAGCTTACTTGGACAACCATTTATATACCTTAACAGTAGCAGTCTGCACCCTTGCTGGCATCCGGAGCTGAATACGCTTGTCAAGATACAGGGTGTAATGGGCTCCATCCAGATAAGGCATCTACAGCTGTTGTTATCAGCAACTTGAACATAAGACCAACTGTGATTTAGTTGCTTCTCAGAAACTTCTCAAAGTGGGTTTCTATGCCTGCAAGATGCTTCACTGGTTACTCTTTGACAAAATGGTTTGTGATTTCTAGGTTTGGTGTCCTTGACATTTCCTTCAGTTCCCTCTTTGTTAGAGGTGTCAGTGAGACTTGGCAGAGAAGCATTTTGCACTGTGGATGGTTGGTAATGGAATACTTACAGCATGGGTACAGCAATGCCTTCTCTCCCTTCACCTGGCAGTGGCAGCCTCTGTTCCAAGGAATTTTCAGTTATATAGCTGTCCTGATAACTGGTATTGCCCCCAGGGCAAAGGGAGGTGGTTGTAGTGTATTGGGTCGAGCTGGATGTAGAGGCACTTCAGTCAATCATCTTTTCTGGTTCCCATCATTTTTGCCACCAGTAAGGGCTGGAGAGGACATTCTTTGTTTCCTTGCTGCCTGTGTGTGGTCTAGCAGCTATTTGCTTACTGCAGACTGTGTTGGGTATTTTGTGTGCAACAGCTTGTTAGCTTACAGCTGACGCTATTCATGTTTCTATCCTTTACCAACCTGTCCTGCCCTGTAGTCTAGGCTTTCCTGAGAGCCAGGATGTACTTTGGCACCAGCCATGCCCCAGCAGCTGATTCTGCCTCCTCTTAGCCACGGTGGGCTAAGGTGTATGCGTGAAGCAGTTTCCCTTCCTCTCCACTGAGTTGTCCTTCATTGGACTAGTAAGTCCCAGCTTTAAAGGCCTTTGAAATGTGTGTTCAGGGGCTGGTGTTGGCTTGTATGTTTGCTTTCCCCTCTTTCTGTGTCTTCCTGCTTTACCATCACTCTCTGGACATATTTGGTAACATAGTCATTGGCCTGTATTTTTTGCCTGGCTTCTGTGTTTTCATAATCCCTTAATTGTGGTGTGTAGTCCCACACAATTCACTTTGGTTTGAATTTTTAGTTGTTTGGGTTTTATAAATCTATTAATCAAGCCTCTCTGACAAAGAGGCCTCTGAGAGCTTTTGGCATAGTTGTGAAATACTGCAAATGTGCAAGAGAATTCTTACTCTGGCTTTTTTTAGTGCTTGGCTTTAAGACTGCAGTCTCCTTGCTCTAATGTGAATTCCAGAAGACAGAGGATTTATGTTTCCTTTTTTAAGTTTCTTTTGAAGATTTTTATTAATGTCTGCCATACATTTTGATAGAAATAATTAATCGGGGGGCTAACACACATTGTTGCGTCCGTATGCCCTGGGAGCTCCTGGTTGGACTGGCCAGCTGCCATGGACCCTCACTGGCTGGACAGCCTTCATATTGGCCTGGTTTCCAGCAGAAACAGTGTTCAAATCAACACATTCCTGTAGAATGTTTTAGATTTCAGCAAAGCAACATTTTCCTATGGAAAAGCCTTTCCTCAGAAAAATCCCTGCAGTCAAGAAGCTTCCCATGCATGGGGCCCAGTGGCACAACAAAGTTGCCTGCTGGTTGTGTCTTCAGAGAAAGAACAGTTCATTGCTTGCCTTGAGGGGAAATCAAGTCCCACTTGCCGTTAAAAATTGCTAGCACATCCGTGGGAAAGGTGGGCTTTGATCAGAGGTGGCTCCCAGTTCCTCAGGGGTTAAACAGCATCCCTCATCAGTTCTCTGAGATACAGGTTCAGCAGGCTGTGAATACTTCATTTACTCCCTGTGGTGGTGCACAAATGCCACAGTGCCAGTGACTGCTTTGGAGAGAGGTGGATTGTGCACTGGATGCATCTGAACTTGTACCCCTGGATCCTGTTTTATGCATTTGCTACAAATACTGTTGCAGCCTGAATATCCTGTTGGCTGAGGGTATGCTTCAAACAATAGTATTATCTGAAAATCAAACCAATGCTCCTTGGCAGGTAACTGTTGACGTTTCATGTGTTGTCTAATTCATAAACTATACAAATTGTTCTTTCAATATGTTTGCTTGAAATATCAGCTTGTCATGGTGATCAAGGTCCATCTTCCACCCACCCCTACAAGTGCCCTGTGCTCATCTGCTTCTCAGAATTAGGCCAGACCAAACGTGTGCATAACAAATATGTATTAGGCCCCAAGTTTCTTCACAGTGAGATAAGAGTTCAAACTATTTACTGCTTTTCTTCCAAGAGATAGTACTTTAGTCAATGTGTTTAGTTGGGAAAAAACTCTTCCATCAATAATGCTAATGGCATAAATAGTAATTTTATATCAGGTATTGACTATGAAAGAAAATCATAAACCCAGATTATGCATTTTTCTTATGCCTAAATGAAGTAATACTGTTACTTCTGTAGGAGAACCAGCCACTCTCATAGCTTACAGGCTACACTGAAGAAACAACTTGTTTGAAAAAATGTCTGGGATGGACCAAATGTTTTGGGTTTTTATTGATGGTCTTCAGAAGAATGAGCTTCTTCAAATGGTTTCTTAATCTGGAACAGATAGGAAGCAGCTTTTGAACACTTTAAAGTGAGAGATAGTTCAAGTCTGTGATTTGTCAACTTGAAATATGTTTTAATAATTAATACCCTCTGAGACTTCACATGCAAAAGTTTGGGAACAGAAAAAAAATTTATCCAGCACAGATCAGACGTAGCTAAACTTCAGCAAAGCCCTGCAAACACAGAAGTTTGTTGTTTCGAAAGGCTTGACGGTCGCTGCAGTACATTATTTGCATGCTTTAACTTCCTTCCCTGGGAAGACACAGTTAATTTTCTCAGTTCATGTGGGTTTGTGCTGAATCAGATGGAGATTTTTATGAGAGCCCTGGGCCTTTTTTCAAATTGGAAAATAAGATAAATCACTATGGCTCTGTTTCTCTAGTGGAGACATTTTGTCTATTCAAATATATACGCTTTTCCCACTCCTTTCTTTAACCCTCTTCCACCCACTTAAAACAGCCTGGGAGTGAATTTCTTTTGCAGTGTCATTTCAGAATTTCACTTTTTTTCCCCTTGGGCTTTTGAAAGGCATGTAGTTGCCTTACTGTGGTTTCTGATCGGCAAATCTCTACAGTATTAAGACTATGCTATGGCTTTCCATTTGTAGCCTGATGGGTCCTGTTCCAGAGATTGTGCGGGACCCTGATGCACTGCAACATATGTTACAGGATATGTTTACAGGAGTGAATCCTACAGGAGTGTGAATGCCCTCAGCAGCTCTTGACCTTCCTATGAGTTGAGGAGCTACACTGAAGAGCAGGTGCTTACTATAAGGAATGCAAACAATTGGTTGCATTAAGCACTATGAAGTGAGCGTGTGTTCAGACAAGTGTGTGCCCCATGCTCTCCAGCACTTAGAATGTAGACCTACTTAACTTCTTTTTGTTCATTTTGTTTCCTCTCTCTCCCTCTCTCTCTGTCTCAATTCCCCATTTTGTTCAGGAGTATTGAAGGTTTTTATTACTCATGTAATTGCTTTGGATCTATATACAGTCCTTATTTTAACATGGTGAATTTTTTATTTATTAGCACAAGACTATCTGCAGAATAATTGTGGAAGCAATGGGTTTTTTCTGTATGGCATTTTATCAGAACTTTGCTAATGCTGTCAATGTAATAGACAGTGCCTGTTTTCATTTCGTTGCATTTTGTGTAGTAATCGTCAGCTCAAGAGGAGGCAAAAGTAGCTTTGAGTAGAAATGGATTGTGGGGCTTGGTTCATGCTTTGCATCCATAGAGGAAGGATTATCTCCTTAAAAAGGCAGAGTGCCTTACAGCGATCTTATTGAAGGATATTTAGCCCCTTACTTATAAATTATGCCTGAATTTGGGCATAAGGCAATTATTTATATATTGGTAGCATAGTTTCACAATGCTGATTTCAGTAAAAGCTTAGAATATTATAACACCTATGATTGTCTTCAAGCTGTAGAGGATTTTGAAACCTGTTTCCTGACCACAGGAAAGGCTGTGGCAGCCTGTCCCTACCACATGCCTTGACAATGCTGTGAGAAATAGTTACTTCCCCCAGGTACTGTGGTTTTAAAATACTCACTGTGCCTGAGCCCTTGGATCCCATCAGCGAAATCCTGCAGGTAATGTCTCCTGTCGAGGATTGCCCACACAGCGGAGTGGGAGTGGTGGTGTCATTCCTGCTCTGGGCAGCACGACCTGCGGACAGCCATGGAGAGGATGAGCTGTGCCATAGAGGAAGGAGGGGTGCACCTGGACTGCAGTCAGCGGCACTGTTGGGATAAGTGTGTGGTGGTTTGTAATACCAGCAGGAAATTAGACTCTAAATAAGCCACTCTTCCTTCACCTCTTCCAGTAAGGGACAGACAAGAGCAGAGACTATGGGTTGAGATAACAATTTACTGAAAGCAAAGAGCAATAGAATAAGAAATGCACAATAACAACAACAATATTTATACCAGAGGTTTACGAAGAGAGAAGGTATTTTATCTGCAATAAAGGTATTCACTACCGTAAACAAAAACAAGATGGTGATGCTCCCCGTATGTCATATCCATGTGGCTTCCCCAGACAAAGGCAACATGGTGATCGTTCCTGTGCGTTCCTGTAGTAATTGAGAACACAGGCAAGATGGTGAGGGGGCTCCTGTGGATAACGTTTTCTGCCACCCAGCCCGAAACAACTGAACACAGTGAGAAGCAAACCTCTCAAAAGCTAGGTCATCTGAGTCGGATTGTGCTGCTGCTCCACTGGGTTCAGTTCCTTGTGGTTCCAGCAGCCTGTGCCGCCATTTCTACCGCTCTGATGTGCTGGAGGTCAGTCCCAGGGTTGCTGCTGCTTTCCAGCCATTCCTCTGCGCTCCTTTGGGCTTAGTTTGGCTGGGCTCCTTTCGGCCCGGCTCTGTGGGCTCAGCTGGGTTGGGGTCACTCCCCCACCTCTCCTTTCTGCCTGGCAGCCTCCACGCCAGCACTCTCTGTTCAGCACTACTGTGGTTCGTGGTTTTGCCACTTTTTTCGTCACCATGTCTCATAACTGTGTTCCAGAGAAAACAGGAGGGGAACGAATTACGGTGGTAGGGCCCAGGTCCTCGGAGGCTGATCCCAACACATTACCACTGTGGAGGCAAAATGGCGCACTTCTGGTGGGGCGCCCAGCTTTTCCTCCCAGACCATGCCTGCAGCGACAGTGCGGGGCGTGTAAAATAACAACTTGGCCCTGCCCTCTCCTGCAGCCAGGGCAGGAGCAGGGTCACCTCACCTCCGTCCTCTCACCGGGAGAGGTGGTGGCAGGCAGCTGCTGCAGGGAAGCTTCCTCACAGCATCCCCTATTCTCCAGTTTGCTAGCACCGCAGGTTGTTGGAGCAGATGCTCCACAGTCTGTTGCCCCCTGCACTGCGGGGCTGCTCCAAGGCATCAAAGGAAACAAGGTTTAAATGATCCTGCCAGTGTTTGCTCCTCTTCCCCCTCCTGTGTTTGAAATGTTGTTGCTTTCAGCTGCACTTGACATAGGAGAGGCGTCTTGGAGGCCATCACCTTCGGGCAGCCTCTGCGTGAGCAGGAGGGGAAGCAGAAGAGGGACCTGGCCCTGTGTGAGTTCACGGCAGGGCCTTGGTTCAGACGGGCAGTGACACCCGCCAGGCACCCGGCTGCCCCCATGGCCACTGCCCTGACAGGGTCCCACAGGAGCCGCTGTGGTCACCGAGCGCACGGCAAAGGCCGAGATTTGTCAGTGCTGGTGCTGGAGGACAGTGTGTTGAGCTGTGTTTTCTGGTGCGGTGAGGGGACCCATGCGTGTGAGGGGGTTCAGTGGGTGAAGCACGGGAACTGCCCGGTGTCTGGCCAGGGCTGTCCTGGGCAGACACATTAGCTGGGACGGCATGTTGTCATGGCTGAGTGAAAGCCATAAAACATTTGAGTTTGTAGCAGGTATCTTTGGGAAAGGGCATATATTTTGCTGTACTGAGAATTCAGTATATAATTTTGACATTAATTTGAGGTTTTTTATTATTTATTCCAAATTGCTTTTTTCTCCCTTCCTCCAAGAGAGTGTGGGTGTGTGCTCTGCTGAGGAGGTTTTTCCTTGTGAAGAGAATGTCAATCTTGAATCAAATTAACCTATTTTTAACAGGAAATTTTAGACCCTTGCTTGAAGGCAAAAGTGTCATGATGGTACATTATCTTTAAGAACAAAACAGAATTCATGCAAATAGTAACTTATAATTGCAACTTATAATGCAAATGTGATTTTCTTTACATTTCTTTCTTATTCTCTTTAGCACATCAGGTCCACCCATTTGGCCAGGAAGCACCTTTTTCAAGAGAAATGGAGCCCTTCTGCAAGGTAGGTGATAGATACTACATCTTGGAGTAACTGTTCTACTTGATAAATAACTTCTGCAAATTGCACAGCTTTTTTTGATGCTCTCCCGGCAAGAAATAACCAAATGTTTTTTTGTTTCCTTTACCCTGTCTCCTTTATTGCGCATCTGGTGCCTTGAAAATGACGATTTACCACGGACAGTGAGTGTAGTCTGTGAAAGTTGCTGCTTTTTTTCTTTCCTCAGATCATTAAATTGCTTGCTGTAATATATGGTGAAGGGTGGCTTTTTGGTTTTTTTCCTTTGTGTGGATAAAGAGTGCCCAGAAGGAAATATTCCAGGAACACCGCTTTTAGCTCTGTGGATGAAACAAGGTTGTTCTTTGAGAGATCCTTTCCTTTACTCCTTAAGTGTGCTGATAGCAAAAGGTACCAGAAGGTAGGTAGCCGTGATGTAGTGGGGAAAACAGCGACAGAGTGTTTGTCTCAAGAAAGCTACCATGTTTAACAGTGCTTATATTCATAGAACAGTGCTAAATATCTATTTTCCGTTGTATGGACAACATAAACAGAAGCTATATGACTGCGGTTTTGATAGCTGAAAATTTTCGATCTATCTTACCAGACTTCTTAAAATAGTTTTTCACTGCTATGTCTGTTTATATTTCTGCTGTTGCGTACATCACTCTTGATGGAGGTGTCTTAGGAACATAGAAGGCTGTGTCCCCAGACTGTGAGTGTTTCTCTGTGGTGCAAAGTAACTTCCACCACTGAGGATTGCTTTATGGTCTTTGCAAGGATTTATCCATGAATTGTCTCAGTTTTGTGTTCATTCTCCTGGTGCCAAGACTTTTCTGGTCTTTCTTCTGGCAGAAAATGCTATATAATGTTCTCAGGAGCATTTCTCCAGATCACCTAGGATGGAGCTTTACTCACGACAAGGCACACCAGCAAATAATTCATTGTCAGGCAGTATTATCTTCTACACACCAAAGTAATCCAGCATCTAAGGTTTACCTGAGAATATTTTTCAAGTGAATTCCTTGCACATATCTAAAAATCGGTGGAATTCTATTTAATATCTATGCTGAGATTTGTTCAAATGAATTTTAAATACATTAAAGCATTCCGATTATTTCTTAACACTAGGAGATGGTATACATTGTAGAGTTTAGCAGCTTTTGGCTTTAGTCTTGATCAGATAGATCTGCTACCTTTACAGTCCTTCCTAATGAGAGCACTAGATTTTTAAATTTTTTTTTGTGAGAAAAAAGACCTATTGTGAAATAACTTGATTTGTTTCATTTTTTCAACAATTCTGATTTTAAATTGATATCTGTACATATATGGTCTTCATAATCTGAGTGCATAAAATGTAAACTTGCTCTGTCAAGTCTGTATGGCAGATATGTTTTACCTTTTCTTAAGATACAAGATACCAGGAATTAATAACTGCTATTTTTGTAGTCCTCCCAATCTCAGTTGTTGTGTAAAGCCTTCTCACAATAAAGAATATACTGTTCTCTGCCCTCTTCTGCCTTCCAAATTGGGATGGAAAATCTAAAAGCCCAAACCTTTGCAACATATTAAAGAAATAGAGAAAAGAGATGACTGCCTTTTCAAGCAACTGACAAAGCCAAACAGAGCTTTAACTGAGTTGGCACTCTGCGTTGTCATTTCAAGTGAAAAACGCAGCCAATTTGGACTATAATATGTGTGATACAACTGAGGTTGGAAGGATGAGAGAGTATGAAGAAAAACCTCATTAAAGTAATCTTTTAACACTTTCTGGTTACAATTTTAAAGCAAGAATATAAATCAACCAAGCCTTCCTTTCTGCCTTTTTGCTTTCCTTTCTGTCTTTCAATTTTTCCCTACAGTAGGCTCTTTAATATATAGGCTTAAGCAGATTGCACAGAAATAGTGCATCCAGTACTGTGCTGCTTCTGAGTGTCTTTTTCCAGAAGACCTGTGTAGAGGAATGGTAGCAGTGCAGGGAGGTGTGAAATAAGGTGTAGATGTTTGTCATCTATGTAACGAGACCATCTGAAGTCTTTTTCCAGTGCTTATATTCAGCTTAATGCAAACAGGAGAATGAAAAATTGACTCAATTATTGGTTTCAAGTTATAGTACTGCCTTTTGATTGGCAAAAATCGAGGTAACAAAGGGATTTTAAACTATTTTTAGTTCATAATTGTTTTACTGTGTTTGAAAAGAATGTTCACTGTGTTGTAGACAATAATACAGAATAATTCTGTAATTTCAATAAATGTGATATTCACGTGCACTTGTCACACCTCATTTCTTCTGAGTTGTTAAGAAAAGCGTTCTTTTTCTGGTCTGAGGAATGAAGAAAAAAAATTCCACAATGTAAGTAGTGCTTTTTTTAGCCAAGAAGACTTGTAGATGCTCCTGGTTTCCATTCATTTTATATCAGAACTATTTGGCAAAATAATCTTAACCATTATAAAGAGTTTAACATATCTCTTCTGAGAAAGTGACTGAGAAAACAGTTATCTGCGTACCTCAAAATAGCAAAGGAAAAGAAAGGGAGGCTAAAATTCATTGTAGCTGTTCTCTGTCCTTCATGTTTTTGACATGAGCAGGGTTAATTCTCTGTTACTTTCTGGCTGTCCTTTTATTTATTGAAGAATTTTGAAATATATATTTATGCCATTCTTTTTTTGCCTATGATTTTATTAGATACAAGGTGGCTGCCTTAGTTTTTTTTGTAAGGATTGTGGTACTGTTGCTCTTAGCATTAACTCTCTAACCCGTTACTCTGTTGTTGAGTAAGTCACCTGCCTAGGTGCTTTTTGCAGTCGTGAACTCCTTCTGCTGGGCGATGGTTGCTCCCTGTGTCCTTGTGCTGTTCGGTTTTCTCGAGAAGTCCCATGCAGAGCTTAATTTGGGTAGGACCTTCAGTCTTACCAGACTCTGATGTCTTCTCTCAAAACTTACCTGTGTGTCCCTGGAAATTGCTGTGTTCTAGCCCTCTGGATTTCCATATAAAACAGGTTTTTGCTCTTGCTGCTTTCCTTTTTCTCTTGTTTTTTTTGTAGCTTGTTATTGTACATATTGTGTGTTTGTTTCAAATCATGGCTTAATTTTTTTTTAATCTGCTGTATGGAGAGCCTTTGTTCCCACTGTTTTTTCTGTTTTGATCTGTCATAACACATTCATTTTTTATAATAAAATACATGTCAGGAAAAAGTCCTTATGGTGGAAAATATTTAGACATATTCTAAACTCTTCAGGAACTTGTACTGGGGGAGATAGGTGGGGCCATAGTCACATTAGCTTCAAAACCTTAAAACCAATATATGGTGTTCTGAAAAGGGCAGTTTTGGTGCCTCTACTCTGATCTTGGGTGTTAAGCTCATGTTACAGACTTGAGCATGCAGTTGCTCACAGATTAGTGGTAATAATAATATTGTTTTGCTGTCAATATATCTGACATTCTTAGTGAATAAACTAAAAATGCATCTTCAACTTATCTTTTAGCAGCAGTCATATAAATTCCAGTGGCTGAGTGCCACCTCTAAGATGTAACTGGACTGTGGAGGGGTTTGGTTTAGTTTCTTAAAGATGTAACTAACCCTTTTGAGGGAAAAAATACCCAAAACAACAAAGTTACTACTCCTTTTTTATCTTATTTGCCCTCACACTTTAATAAATTAAATGCAGCATATTACAATGCCTTTTCGTATCAAATTTGTTCTGTCTTGATTTGTCTTCATCGCCTGGGGAAGGAAGGTGAATCTGGGTCATCCAGTCCCTATTGCTGTTGAAAAAAAAAATGGAGACGGGCATCCTCACTGAGACTTGATGGTCCCCCTTCCAGTGGTGCCTGACCTGCTGGAAGTAGAGCTGTGATCCTTGTCATGCTGTCTGCTTTCTTGTGTGAGCAAGGTCCTCCACTTCCTCTTCTGACAATCAGCACGATTTAAATCTTTTGCCTGTGGATGTTACATCGAAGATATGAACTCTTTCTTCAGAGATCCTGCAGACCTGGGTTCACAGGTGCAAACTGGATTGCAGCAGTCAGTGAACTGAATTCAGACAGCATGGCTTTCCTTGGAAGCCATGATTCTCTTTTAATGAGGATGGAAAAGAAAGATTGGAAAACCCCTTCCTTCCCCTTGAGAATGCAGAAGGGGAGGAGTGAGGAGTTGCGTGTGGCCTCTGGTCCCTCTTGGCTGAGGGAGTCTGAGAAAGGAGGGATTGCCCTCCCCAGATCTCACAGGCTGCTTAGTTCTTTCTCTGCCAGCAGCTGCAGAGAATATGCATCCTCATGCTCCAGAACAGAGCAAGGGATAGGATGCTTACCTGGGGATGACTTACCCTCTTCTCCTCTGGGAAAGCACTGTATGAGAGAGACACTTTCTTCTCTGATACTTGCAGCAGCCCGTGTGCGATCTGCCTTGGTCCAGCTGCCATGGCTGTAGCTGGCACCACCTGTGAGAAGCTCTGACAGGAAAGAGTTGGAAGACACTGTCTTCCCAGGGTCACGTGTCACCAAAACCAGCATGAGATGGAAACTCCTCAGTTTGTTGCAGAGTAGAAATGGAAACTCTGGGCACTGCTACTCTATTGACCCTTAATGCCCTCAGTCCAGGTTGGTGGCTTTCACGTTTTAGTGTGACACCTGGCCATAAAGTGAGACTTTAAAGAAGGTGCCAAAGCACGTGGATCGCTTTATTCTTAGTTGAGAATGATGAGTTATTTGAGCTAGAAAATTGCATTCCTAGTAGGAACATTTATTTTGTATGAACTGTGGACAGACCAGAAGTGAGATGTCCTACATAAAAAGATGAGGAACCAGCTTATTTTGAACACGTGCATACAATTGTACAGAGATCTTTTTCTTCTCTAATAAGCTTGAGAATCCTTGAAATGTCCAAAAAAAACATTTAATCTCTTTCCCATTAAGTATTTGTAAGAAATGAGAGAGCAGATTTGGGACTTCACCTTTCCAAGCGTTAGCTGTTAATAGAAGCAGTTGCTGAGGTGGAAATAAACCAGCAGGCAGGAGGCAGAAAGGGGGCATTTGTTGCTTATTTCCCTTGAAAGGGGAATTAGAAACTTTCACTCTTACAAATGAAGACATCCAGCCTATGGTTTTCCGTTAATAGTGGCATTAGGATAAGAATGTAACAACAGCAGGGCCTGGTTTCTTTGGACAAGTATTGCCCACACCAGCTACTCAGCCTTTACTCTGGAGAAGCTGGGAGGAGTTGTTTTTTTACTTTCAAGAGGGAACTTGACAACAAATTCACTAAGAGAAGATACCTGTGTGCATGCAGCCACATGCATTTTCTCTCTAATAATGTGAAAATTTGAAATGTTTTTGTCAACACCGCAAACAAATAGCCAGGAGCCCCTGCAAGCACAGTGGGCTTCTTTCTCCTGGTGGAAATTCAATTCATCTGCTCTTTCCACTGGGCAAGCAGAGCAGGTGCAAGTCCTGGACATATAGGGGAGAGGTACAGCCCATCATGGAACACAAGATATCTGTACCTTCTGGTGCTAACAGGGCTGAGGAGAAGGAGGAACAGGGGAGAGCTGAAAGATGAGAAACTTCAGCAAGTCTCACATGCGTTTAACCTTCAGAATTGCATGTCACACCTCAAAAGAAAACTAACCTTGGAGAGAAATGCTCTCATTTCTTCTACTGCCTAGAGGTGCAAACAGAAAGAACATGGCAAGGTAGCGTATCTATTACAGATAATTTAATATTATATAATACTTAAGTGTCATGGTGACCATAAGAAAAAGGCCAAAAGCAATGCAAGATAATTCAGCCTTAGGATTGGTAGATTTAGGTGCTGTGATCTATAACATAGTCTTGGGCAAGACTCTAAGGCCCAAATCCAACTAAACATTAATTTCTTAATGCATATTTGGGCATCTCATGTTCCCAAGAATCTAAATACATTTTGTTGCTTTGGGGTTATAATTTCTTGATTTTGTGCTCTGTGAGATGAGGATAATAACGGTGCTTTTCGCTGCCCAGAGCTGTCAGTCTACAGAATATAGACTCTGCATCATATTCCAGTGCTCCACTAATGGAATAACTTTAAACAGCGGGAACATAACTGTAAAAAGCAATAGAGCTGTCCATTAGCTTTTGCAGGGAAGTGTATTTTGGGTTTTGGTTTGTTTTTCTTTTCCCTCAATTGAACTCTTTACTCTGAGAGATACACTTGGAAAAGGACTGTGCAGAGGTGTGGGGGGTTGAGTGTCTAGTTCCAGTGTAGTTACTTTCATCGGCATAGTACTAAACCTTTCAACTTCATCATGTCTTCTCTTCAGCTTTTGCCTTTCTGAGCTGCCATTCCACTGTCTCTGAAACAATGGTGACAGTCATGCTCTGTTTGCTGGTGACTTGGTTTGGGTCAACTTACTGAATTAACAGCAAAGCTACTATCTCTCCTTGTTAAAATAAATCGCTGTTCATTCNTCCCCCCCGAAGCATACCTGACAATCTCTTCAGGAGTTTCTTTTCAGGAAGATGATTCACATGGTGCTTCCGTAGAGACTGAATATTTGAATAATTTATTTATTATTAGCATTCAGTGTGTTTGCAGTGGTATTATTGAAGAAATAAAATTAAGTCAGAGGGGTTGTGCAGTGTGTCCCTAAGGGAGTAATTTGAACAGCAGAGCTCTCCTTTGTTTGGGAAAGTGGGTAAAGTCCTAGTGGGGCTGCTGGGGTCCTGAGGGTGCTGGTAAGGGCTCCTGTTTGTGAGAGGATTTTGTAATGGCTTAGCACTGTACAGTCAGCACTGTGCAGTTTGTATGCAGTCTTTTTATTCCTATTTTTCTAGTTGAGTGTATAAAACATGGGAAAAGCTGTTACTTATTAAGTGCCTAAAGTGTGGTCCTGCTAACATTGATGTTAGAGCCATTAGTAAGGAAATGTGACCTCTGGCTGTTTATATTCCCTGTGACCAAAAAATCTGAGCTACCTTTGGTCTCTGAAGTTGAGAAGGAAGAAAACAGAACTCTGGCAGACTGGTCTCAGTAATGGTAGATCATGTTGCAGAGTACACAAAGATAAGTTAAATTCCTAATCTGTTTAAACTTATGTAACTTATGTTTTATATCTGCATGGGTGTCTTTACTATCTTTACGGATATCTCTGCTTATTTTGCAACAGTCCTGTATAGTGACTTTTGAAATTATTATGTCTGAGTGACTCAAGATGAAGTTTACTGACTTTGTTTACTTCCCTTGACAACTGGAGAGTGTGGATGAGTGCTGCAAGGCAAGTCCTACCACAGTATTAACCTTGGGCAGAGGTTCTGGGCACAGGTCTACTCACCTGTTCTACATTCAGTGTCAACTGCTGTGTGAGTGGTGGCAGTAAAACAGCACTTTGCAAAACACATCAGAGAGAGAAGTAACGGCTGCTGCTGCAAGTTCCTGCAGCGCTGGCCTGGCTGCCTCAATAAGTGCTGTAGTATAGGGAAGAAAGTATCAGGGAGGATACCCCTGAAGCATGAAGGAGGTGAGGAGTTGAATGGTCCTTGCCCTGGCAGTTCAGTGCTGAGGTAACCTACAGGTAGCTTTTCTCCAAGGATGCTGCTAAATGGCTTCAGATTTGTTCTTTGTCTGTTTTCACATTGGTCCTGCAGGTGATGTGGCTATGACTTTGCAATTTGAACACTAGAATCTACTTCCTTTAAATTGCCAGTAGCCGATCTCAGCTTTTTTAGGGAAAGTGTTTTCTGTGACTGACCCTTCTGTAGGCATCAGCACATGTGCTTTTGTCTAGAGACATGTTCCTCCCACAAACACACATATGGGACTGACTTACCAGTGGAAAACTGTGGTGCTCTTGAGTTTGAGTTGGGTGAAGGAAGATGGAGACTAGATCGAGCAAGAGAAATGACAAGTTCCTGTTCAGTGACTTTTTCCTTTACTAGGACTGCCAAACATCCTCCAATGTTTTCCTTTCCATGCCAGGAGTTGTAGTCTGCTCAGAGAATGGGGGCTGTTTGCCTGTTGTGATTGTTTGCATCCAGGATTGCTGGGTACCTGGCGGCATAGTGAGAGCATCTCCTAAGGGGCTGTCATGTCGCTGGGAAGGGTACTGGCTGTGATCACTGTGGATATGGAGACAAGTCTGGTGGCAGCTGGTGTCAAACCTTTTCTCTAAGTGTAATTTGGGGCTAGGCCATGTCTGGCTAGGCTGGGCCTTAGAGCAGGAAATTTCAGCGGCCTGTGACAGGAATGTAGCACACCAAAAGTTAGATCCCATTTTATAGGAGTAGTTCTCTGAACAAGTCACAGTTAGAAATTAGTGGTAAAATTTGTATAGTAACTTGGAAAATGGTAGAGTATGGAAAGATTTATTTTCTGTAACTGTGAAATTATTGTGGCTATTGCCATCAAAATCTCTGGGCTGATGAGCTGGAGCATATGCTCCATGCTGAGAGCCTGTGAATGTTTGGCATTCCTAAAATGTGAAGGTGGCTGATATTAGAAGCAATCTTGGCTTTCATAATTCTAGAGTCTGAGAGCACAGCTACAAGAGAGGCATAAGCCTGTGCTTTACATAGAGATTACTAAAATAAGAATATTATTGCAGTTGTGTTGCTATGAGCAGTTTTGGTGATGTGCAGATTGCTATGAGCAAGGGAACGCCGTTGTCAAGTTGGGCTGTTCCTTGACTACATCAGATTTCTTGTGCCAAACCTATATTGGGAAAATTAAAACAGAAGGTCTAAGAATTTTTAAGATGCTCTCTTGCTATGACCTGCTTGCTGTGTTGTGGGCAGTCACTTGGTTTTGGATCCTTGGGGAAGGCAAAGCTTCCTAACTAGTAAAAAAGAAGAAAATTATGGGACAGTGATGGTGATCAAGTCCAAGGAATGTTTGTGTCTTGTGAGTTTTCTTGTATGCTGTCTGTGTTAATGTTGGTCATGGTTAACATTGGCAGTAATTTTTCCCCTCTAACATGCTAGAAATTTCTTCCTGTCAGTCAGAGCAGATCTCTGTTCTGCTGGTAAGTTCTTGATTATATACAGGGCGTTTCTTAAGCATCCAAAAATTGGCAAATTAACAGAAATGGAATATTACTAGGAGAGCTTAATTTTATTTGAAGTGTTGAAAAAAGTAGAGGCTGTCTTAAATTGATTGGGTGGTCAGTGGCTTGCACATTTCACTGCTATGCCTTATTTAAGCTAAATGTGAAAAAATCCATTGGTTTCAGATATTGGAATAAATCTTGCCACTAGAAATTCTTCAGCTGTACACTTGAGAGTATGCAGAGCTCTGGGATGGCCCAGTTTGTTCTTACAACTATGAATTCATAATTTGATTTTCCTGAAATTGATAACAGACTAGAAAATGAATTGGGACTGCAAGAGGAAAGGAGGCAGGATTTTTTTTCTTTTGCAGAAGTACAGTGTGTTCAGAAACCCCAAAACCAAAGCTAGGGCATCTTTTGGGGTAAGTAGTGCTTTACACTACAGGTTTCAAACTACTAAAAGTATACCTGCCAAGATAGTAGACTGTGAACATGCACCTACTGTATGCAGGACTTCTTCCTCCCATCCTTTGTGAAAGAAATCGAAGTTGCACCTGGATCTTGACAGACGAATTTTTACAAAACAGTTCTCTCTGATCAGCAGAGTGGGATAAACTCATTGCCTTACAAGCGTAAGAGTCTGTAAGACTTTTAGACTATAAAATAATTTATCCTCTCTTGAATGCATTTCATACTGATCACAAATGAACACAGAAAATGCAACTTTTCTTTAAATTGTTTTAGGACAACCTCCATCAACTTGGAAATAGGATTATAGGGTCTTTGGCTTCATCTTCAGGTTATTTCTCTTAGTTTCCTCTCTCTTTATAGGTCAGAGTGTCACAGTGCTTGGAATTGTATACAATAAAGGTAATAAATTCCATTTGTCCCTGACAATATTTATTGCTGTGTCTAGCCTGTCATTCTGCTCTCTAGTGCACAAGAAGGATAAGGTGAAATTGAAATTAAAATTGTTCATACAATGATGGGAAATTCCAGTCCTGATTTTTACATGCACTCCTATTTTGAATCATGATACTAACACCACTTCCTGCATATCTTCCTGCATATCTCCTGCATATTTTTATATTTCAGCATCCATGCTTTTCATCTTTTAAACACAGTTTATTTATTTTGTGTGAATATATACGTTGTTTTTCATTAAAATAAAATAGGAAATGCTGCTTTGTGAACCACAAGTTGAGCTTCAACACTGAGTTTCTGATAGTAATATGTTAAGTAACTTGTTTCTCCTGAGAATACGTGATTTCTCTTGGAGATGAAAAAATAGCTATGCCCGGACCCACTTGATCAGCTGTGTGTGTACGAATACATCTGTGCCTGTGTTTATATTTCAATAAATGCATTTAAATATCGATATATGTAGTTATCTAATGTATTGAACATGTACAAAGAAGTACACAGTTATGGAGAAAAATTTCTCTTTTTGTGCTAAAGACTTGGTGCATCTGCCCCATTCTGATTGTCGTGAATGCGTGATTTGGCCGCTTAAAGAAACATCATCAAAGGTATTGGCAAAAGTAGGGTTTAACATGAATTTGTAAAAATACAGCTTTACAGAGCTGGGTGGCAAGGTTCACTCCATTACCTACTGCACAGGTTAAAGCAAACAAAGGAGGATCAAATCAGAAGCCACTCAGAATGATTTCAATTTCCTGATTCCATTCAGATGGAAGCCAGGAATGCAAAAGGGAGTAAGGGTGCAAAGGATACGGATGCAAAGATAAAGGTGCAAAAGGGTTTGGCAGCACTTAGTCATTGAGTACTTGAACATGTACAAAGTGATTCATTAGGGTTCACTACACTTATAACAATGACTTAACTGGAGATTTGGGATAGTAGCATTCATACCATAATCAATTCATACACAGGTAAAATGATAGGTGCACCTATTTCTGTGTGTGTAAAGGTACCTGTCAAAGATTCCTCTCAGGTTTGGTGAAATACTCACATCAAATCCCTTTGAGTTTCCCAACAGGCTTGAGGAGCACTGATACGTCTGTGGGGGGGTGACTTTCAGCCTAGGCCTCATCATCCGTAATGGTGCTTCAAGTATCCCAAGCTTAAAGTTTGCGAGCTCTATAAACATCTTTTTCTCTTCAGTATTTTGTGTTTCTGTCAGTTCTTCCTTTCAGTCCTCTGGAGCAAAACTGAAGTTGTTTCCGTAATGATTTTTCCTCGCCACTCCCCTTCAAACAGTTTAAGTTTTGATGACTACAGTTGACACTGCTAATGCTTGAGGCAGTTTGGAGTTAAATAAACAAAGTATATTATAAAATTGTTTTGTTTTTTAAAAAAATTGTTCCGTCTTATACGACCATGAATTCATGTTGACATTCTGTCCGTAACAACTTACTCTATTACCAAAGATAGGTTTCTATCTGTGTCTTAGGTAGCAGACACCTGATTTGCTGCATGAAGTCTCTATAGGGAAGTCAAGGTATACTTCTGGATCTGTCTCTTGCAAACTTTGCTGATGAGAGAGGAGAGCTATTTTGTTTCATTTTTTTTTAAAGAATGATAACTCAACTTGCCTTGATCACTGAGAAACCACAAGCTAGGTCTGCATTTTCAAACTCCTTGTAGAAATGTGTTAGCGGCTTAAAAGCATAAATTGGCAAATGCTGGCCAAGTTACACAATTGATTAAGAAACTGAAGAATTTCATAAGTTTATTTATTTTATTGGGTTGGAGTCAATCTATGAGGTGTTCTGGCTATTTGGTTTTGCTTTTTGGCTTTTCTAGAAAGTTCTTTTTACTGTGCCTGTAACTTAGCTGCTGCTTTAAATGGTTTACAGTGTCTTGCACAAATACAGCTCTTTCTACTCTCCCTGTGCAAATGAAGCCACTGTATTATTCGTAAAAAGATGAAGCTTTAAACATGTGAATTGTTGTCTGAGTAAAGGGTTTGGCAGGACTGGTGCAGAATACAGCACTGACACTTGTTCGTAGCACTTTGGACAGTATTAAACACTGACAAGGCTACCTGTGTACAACATGGGTGCTCAGCAGCGAGTTTCATACAGAAAGGCCCTTCTACTCAAATTGATTCTCAAAATACCCAGCAAACCCTTTAATTTCCCCATACCATCTGTTGAACAGCTTAATGCTCAGAGGCAGAAATGAGACAGGGCAGAACTGGATGGGGACAGAACCTAGTGAACACACAGTACTGCAAGGTCATGACTCCCTGGCTTTTCGGTTCAATCATGATGGGGCTAGCAGGGCTCCAATTACTTCTGAAGGACAGGATCCAAATTTACTGGAAGATTTCTGAAATGAAGCCTTCTGAAATTTTGTTCCTAGGATCAGCAGTTACTCTTTTGCCAGACTTGCAAGTGCACATAGGTCCATGGCATCGTGATTTATTTGGTAAACATTCCATGATTTGTCTGCTGTCTTCAGAGATGCCCCTCTGTCTACATGGAGATGTTTTTCCTTGAAGAGTGACACACATTAAACTCTTCCAGGTAGCTCTTAGTTTTCACTCTTTAGAGGATGGCCAGCAAACATTATAAAACAAACATTCCTGAGTTTTTCACTGATGTTTTACTTTCGCTGTGATTAACTGGAACGAGAGATCTTAAATCTAGAGGACGAAAATGAAATACAGAGGTCCAGAATGAGACTTGCTAGTACACAATACCACTGAACAGCTGTTCAGCAATCTACAGATTGAGTAAAACAGCTTAAGATGATGCTAGTGAACTACTAGTCTAACTAAAGGCATCTCTCATTTTTTTCTCAGGGTTTTGTGTTTTGGGGGTTTTGGAGGCTTGATTTTTTGGTGGGTTTTTTTGTAGTTTTTCTTGAGCAAATAAAGATGTAGGCAGTACTTTGAGTGGAATAATCTGTAATAATATTTTATAATTATTTATAATTATTAAT